>JAECUM010095478.1:0-78366 GCA_016617855.1 Megalonaias nervosa
GGGAATATATATATATATATATATATATATATATATATATATATATATATATATATATATCCACATAGTACATATGAACATTGATACATATAGTCTGCTGCCATGCCATATTTAGGAATTTTGATATATAAGGTCTGTTGCCATGACGTACTTAAGAACATTGGTACTTTATGTAAGGTCGCCTGTTATGTGGTACATATGAATTTATGATACACAAGGTCTCCTGTTATGTGGTACATTTGAACATTGGTATCTAAGGTCTGCTGCCGTATAGTACTTGAGAACACACACACACACACATACACACACACACACACACACACACACAGAATGGCCAGGCAGGTGGTGTTTTTCTTGTGTGTGCGATGAATGTTTGGTGCCTTTTCAAATTTTGTTTTTGAATAAATTGCGAATAAAACGAACAGGAAATGAAAAGGCGCCTGTATGCATTGCGCACTTCGCACAGCCGGGTCTGTATGTATATATATATATATATATATATATATATATATATATATATATATATATATATGTATTTGGTATGCTGCCATGTGCATTTAGGAACATTGGCATATACTGATGCTTCCAGGCAGTACATAGGAATAATTGGTATACTGCATATGGTCTGCTGCCATGAGGCAACTAGGAACATAGGTACATATGATAGGTTGCAATGTGGTACACACACTTAGCAACATCGGTAGGCATGGTATGTTGTTATGCATAACTTAGGAAATTTATGTACAAGGTATGATGCCTTGTGGAATTGGTACATATGGTCAGCTGCTATGCACTTAGGAACATTGCCCTTTTCTGTGCTCTGCATCAAGATGCAGGCACCAGAAGGACACTATTTTGCATTTTGCTGAATTTGGGTATTTCCTGAATTTGGGTATTTCTTACTTGTCTATGCTATTTTATGTTGTCTCATACCCCTTGCTCACACACAGACATTTTCTTTGATCAAGTAACCTCTTTGTCTCCATGCTAGTAACTGTTTAACTGTTCCTACATGTAGTTACAAAACTAGTTAACTGTGTAATACCAACATGGGAGGTAAGTGTATCAGATACTGGATTCCATAAGGAAACCTAGCTGTGGATCATTTGCTGTAATTATAATGGAGATCTGATATGATAGTAGCTGAAGTGGAATCCCTTGTCAGTGACTGACAGTTTAATTGTCCAGCTCAGACAGAGATAGCAGAGAGGATGGTATCTTCTTCACTGGTCTTGGGATACATTACATAGCTACTGTGCTGTATTAGGGACTGACCATTTAATTTTCTAAGGGTGACAGATTGTTTTTCTTTAAAATGTCTGGCTCCCAAATAAGTTGAAAAACTACTCTTACTCTGATAGAAAAAAAACTAATTCTATCCATCATGTTAGAAAAACAAATTTTTTTTATCTTGAAATAAAAGTACTCAAAAAATCTTAGTATATCAGGTGTACTGTGGTACTTAGTGACATTGGTATATGATATACCACCCTGTAATAGTTAGGAACATTGGTATAAAAGTTCAGCCACCATACGGTACATGGGCACATTATAACACACACACACACACACACACACACAGATATATATGTTTTGCTGCCATGGATTATTTAGGAAGAATACTATATATAGTCTGCCATGATGTGGTGTATTAAACCACTGGTTAATACAATATGTTGCCATGCAGTACTTGGGAATATTATTATAAATTATCATGGTAAGAAAATCTCACCCTCACCCTCACCCTCAAAAATTGAAATGTCCACAGACCTTTTATAGTAGTTCTAACAAATGTATGTAATAAAAAAAATTTTAATAAAAAGAAGATACCAGTAACACTTGCAATTGTTTGTGCTCCTCATCTGCACATTGGCAGCAATTGTTTGTTTTAACAGAAGAGTCATTAACATGAATACCACAGACCGCATGTAACAGCAGAGACATTATCATGAATACCACAGACTGCATGTAACAGCAGAAACATTATGATGAATACCACATACCATATGTAACAGCAGAGACATTAACATGAATACCACAGACCGCATGTAACAGCAGAGACATTGTCATGAATACCACAGACTGCATGTAACAGCAGAAACATTATGATGAATACCACATACCATATGTAACAGCAGAGACATTAACATGAATACCACAGACCGCATGTAACAGCAGTGACATTATGAATACCACAGACTGCATGTAACAGCAGAGACATTAACATGAATACCACAGACTGCATGTAACAACAGGACATTAACATGAATACCACAGACTGCATGTAACAACAGAGGCATTAACATGAATACCACAGACTGCATGTAACAACAGAGACGTTAACATGAATACCACAGACTGCATATAATAACACTGATTTGCCATGTCTGCCATTGTACAACCTTGGCAATTGCAGCCTAAAATACTTTTACTAACTTGATGATGAATGTAAGGCCTTCATTTATCAGTTGAAAAAAGCCACCTGGTAAACGCTGGATTATAAGGGTTGATTTAGAAGTCAAATGCTTACTTGATCAGATTGTTAATGATCAGGTTTCATTACACTCATGGCAAATCAACCGTTATGATTCTTGCACAATCATACTTTTAGATCTATGGTCATAGACCAGAAAAACTTAGGAGATGGTCTGTTCTCAATCAATCGTCCATATGATTGCACATGTTTGCTATTCGGGCTACTCATCCTAAGCGACCGTAATTGGATAATTGCCATGTAACTTTAAATACACATTCATGCAATGGTCCAGTTGGTCCTAGATGCCGCTTGCATACCCAACATGGCCATCATGGCAGACATAATGAAAGTCTTGTTATTGTTATTACTTCTGAATGGACAGTCATATTGTCATGAGATTCACTAAAAGACTTGTTTTTATGTCTAGTTGAGTCTAAACAAAATGGTGCTGATCTAATGTCCAGCTTGAAAACTTGTTATCACTATTCCTGAATGGCTGGTCATATCAGCATGGGATTTTAAGAACAAGACTTATTATGATGTGTAGTTGGTCATAAATCAATAAAAATGGTACAGCTCTGATGTCCATGACAGCCATCTTGAAAATCTTGTTATTGCACCTCCTCCTGAATAGAAAGTCGTAGTGACATGGGTTTTTTCACCAAAAGCCATCTTCTGATATCCCACAGATCTGGCCACAACAAAATCTTTTATAATTATTCCTTCTGAATGGTTGGTCATATGTATGCATACACAGACACAAATGCACATATTAAGATCTCTGTCATAAATATCACCTGCACATCAGGGTCTATGCAATTTGTTATACTGATTACTCCTAACAAAATGCATAGACCCAGATCTGCTGGTGCATTATGTGACAGCAGATCTGGGTCTGTACAGTTTGCAGTTGGACTCGATGTATAAGCGAGTACAGTATGGTATCTTGATTAGTGTCATTGTCTTCTATACTTTAAGGAAGTGTTTTGGGGTCTACCTGAGGTTGTAGAGAGGGAGGTGTTATATATTTAGGCACTAATGGTATGTGGCTTGGGTCTGCCTTTGTAGATGAAGGTGTAAAGATGTGGGGTCTTGCTTGACTGGTAGTACTTGTATTTTTATTATTTTATTAGTGGCACTGTCTTCATTGCTATGATGAAGTGTATCTGGGTCTACCATGGCTAGGGTAGACGGATGTGCTAATTATATTTGCACAGTGTAGTTTTTTTCAACTTGAGCAAGTGAGTTTTGTAATGAATTATGACTTTGCTTGGTAGGTACTGCTGGGATTGGAGGTTATGGGTCAAGCAGAAGATGTCAGTGGTGACAGTGCTTGTATTAGATCTTCTGTTTGTTTTCACACAGTTCAAGGAATCCATGAAGAATCCATTGTGCTGAATCAAAATGGTCTGGTTGTTGGTGGGAATTCAGTACATGTAACTTTATTTTCATGTAAAGTTACAGTGATCTTGTCCATATCATGTTGAATACTTGTAGAGTTGGAATTTCATCATCCAGCTGCCTCATTTGTTGCTGACATTGATACTAATACTGTCTAGATATTTTTGATGTGTGTAAATTCTGGGATTACATTTCTGTATGTATTTACTTCCACATCATTATTATCCTCTTTTGATGAATCCTGAGAACTCAAAGAGACTGGATCAATATTGACATTGTTAGATTTTCTGCCTTGTTTTCGTTTGCTGAACTCTGGTGAGTATTTTCAAAAATAATACCATTTTTGTCAGCATCAGTCACCAAAAGCATCAAGTACTTTGAAGACCAATATTAATAAATCCTAGTTGAATGAAGAATCAGTATGATTTTGACTACTAGCTTTAGGAACTGTTTATAATATAAACAATGATACCTTACTAAATCAATTAACAATACCTCCTAAGAAGTGTGTCTCCACTCTAAAACCTCATTGTGATTTATTTCTCTCAGAAACTTGTGTTGTGACTACATATATGAATGTATTCAGCTGCATGTTTAACTAATATCATTGCTATTATTAAAGTGTCATGGTTGCAATGAAAATTCTCATGTTGTAAAAGCTAAATGCTCTGAAAAAAGACAAGACATAGAAGTAGTTTTGCTCAAATCACTTGTTAGATGACTCTAGAACCAATGGTTCTACATAGAGAAGGAACAGCCAGTAATAAAGATTACCTGCATAGAGAAGGAACAGCCAGTAATAAACACTACCTGCATAGAGAAGGAACAGCCAGTAAGAAAGAATACCTGCATAGAGAAGGAACAGCCAGTAAGAAAGAATACCTGTATAGAGAAGGAACAACCAATAATAAACACGACCTGCATAGAGAAAGAACAGCCAGTAATAAAGATTACCTGCATAGAGAAGGAACAGCCAGTAATAAACACTACCTGCATAGAGAAGGAACAACCAGTAATAAAGATTACCTGCATAGAGAAGGAACAACCAGTAATAAAGATTACCTGTATAGAGAAGGAACAGCCAGTAATAAAGACAACCTGTATAGAGAATGAACAGCCAGTAATAAAGATTACCTGGACAGAGAAGGAACAACCAGTAATAATCTCTACCTGGATAGAGAAGGAACAACCAGTAATAAACAACACCTGCATAGAGAAGGAACAACCAGTAATAAATAATAAAGATTACCTGCATAGAGAAGGAACAGCCAGTAATAAAGATTACCTGCATAGAGAAGTAACAGCCAGTAATAAAGATTACCTGCATAGAGAAGGAACAGCCAGTAATAAAGACTACCTGCATAGAGAAGGAACAGCCAGTAATAAAGATTACCTGCATAGAGAAGGAACAACCAGTAATAAAGATTACCTGTATAGAGCAGGAACAGCCAGTAATAAAGATTACCTGCATAGAGAAGGAACAGCCAGTAGTAAAGCCTACCTGCATAGAGAAGGAACAGCCAGTAATAAAGATTACCTACATTGAGAAGGAGCAGCCAGTAATAAGGATTACCTATGTCAATTAAGAATAGTAACTATATTCTTATTGTAGGTGAGCTGATGCAGTGGCTAAATTCATGTCTGAAATATTGTGCACATCATTATAGTTTGATTACAGTTTTTTGGTATGTTGGTTTTAACAGTACTTTTACCATTTTACTGGCTATAGTTTTTCAAGGAAATGTGAGCGAAGTGCCATTCCTGACAAGGCTTTTATTGGCTATAGTTTTTCAAGGAAATGTGAGCGAAGTGCCATTCCTGACAAGGCTTTTTTATTGGCTATAGTTTTTCAAGGAAATGTGAGCGAAGTGCCATTCCTGACAAGACACAGTAAGGCACCCAACACAGGCTGGCCTGGACAGTTATCGAACCCACAACACTTGCATTATGAGTCCGATGATCGTCTAACTCAGTGACCATGGTTCCATTGACCTGAGTTAGCAGCCAATAAAATTGGGCGATGACGCCATTTATTCTCCTTCTTTACATTTACCTGTTCATTCTTACAAGTTCTCATCAGTGAACAAAGTGCAGCTGTAGGTAATAAAATTGATAAAAACATGTTAAGACATTTTAGACAATTATGCCGAAGTATGTCCAAGACTAACTCAAACAGTAAATTTATTTATAATCTTTTAACAATTCAAAAAGTGACGAGATGTTAATTTTATGGCCCATCAAGGATTAGGAGCCAGACTAGGTGGTTCCAACTTTAACTGAAGGCAGGGATTGGAACATGTGACTGCAGCATCATGTAGTTTATTTCCACATACTCAAACCTGCAGTAGAAATAAAAAATGTGGAAAGAATTAAGATCAATACCATACAAATCTGAACCCAGTAAATCGTGCCCACAGCAGTAGTGTCAATAATATATGACATTGTGATGCTATAGAATTTTTTACTTTTTAGCATTAGACTGGTGTGGCCGTAATAAAGCCATACTGTCTGATGAAAATGGGTCAGACTCGACTCTAACATGGAGGTGACAAATTTTCAAATGTCAATGGTGCAATTATATCTGGAGATGCACACACTTGTTTGAGACAGGACACCAGCTGAATCCAAATTAAATATTAAATCAGATTTACATAAGGTTTCCTTTTTATGAAATATTCAGCATATGAAGTCTGCAAATTTTGGTAACCCTTTTGCATGAAAAATTCTCACTTCTGAAACTGAAAACTGTAGCTCATTGGTTCATATATATATATTATTTTATACCATTTTGTACACATTTGCTTTTTCATGTGCCCTACATGTATTTGTACTTAGGTTTCTATTGTTAGCCAGACAAAGTTTGTCTGTTGCCCTTTTGCTTTTCACAGGAAGGTGAAAGTAATGATATTTAAGTGGGAAAACCTTGTTCTCATACCATGTAGTGGATATATTTCATGGCTATAAAATTTAAAAATTTTGTTAAAAAACAGGGGATTTTGATTTTAACAAGTTATAATTTGGATAGGTGAGAACGGTCAAGGTAGTGACAGGATTTAATTTTGTGATCTCACATACAGGCTGCTAAGTTGCAAAAATGTTTCCGCTGCTAAATATTCCGATTATTTGATTTTCCTGTACTGTGATCAGTATGTAAATTTTTTGCAATATAAGTGGATAAAATATATTTACAAGTCAGGTTGAGCATGGAATTTAAATCCCTCTGGTGGAAGAGACTTTTCCCTGCAAATTCACTTGTTATATAGTTTATTCCTTGTTCCCAGCATGGAATCAGTCTTCTTTGATTCAACTCCAAAGTGGTACTGGTTTGTCTATTTCTAATTTTGATGTAAGAATTAGTGTGTAGTTGCAAATGCTAGAGTTAGCAATAGGTTTACATCATACCTATATGCACAACACTGTTAAATTCATTAAACACAAATGGGTTTTTGGAGAATTAAAAATAAATAAAATCCTGCAGTAAAGATAGGACATAGTCTCTTGGTATAAGTGTCCACCTGTGAATCAGGTAAACGAGTGCAAATGTCCGTTTTTTTTGCCCCCAAAATGACAATTGATTATGCCATACTTTAGTTGTATGCAAAGGACTGTGCGATTTCTGGTTTCTCTTCTAGAATAAAGATCCTACATATTTAAAGAATGTATGGGCTATGATCACCACATTATTCTTTTAACAGATTTGTAACAGTTTGACAGCGTTCTCAAATCTTATCAAAATGTAGAATATATTCTATGAACCTGTTTTGGCCTGGTCATGGAACCAAGTGTCCCCATTCTCTTCAAGCTCAATCTAATTATTTAGATTGATATTTACAGCATATCTATATCAATGAAACTTTGTATGCCAGGAGAGGGATTGTACTTACCATATCTACACCTTTATAAGACAAGTCAAACTGCAGACAACAAAGATCGTGATTACCTTAGCATAATGCGCCTTTAGATCAGGGTCTGTGATGTTTGTTCTACTGATTTCTCTTAACAAGCTGCATTGACCCAGATCTGCTGGTGCATCATGCAACAGCAGATCTGGGTCTGTGCAGTTTACAGTTGGACCATTCTTATGAGAGAGTACATACGGTAGGAATATCCTGAAATTCAAAGTGCTAACTTTATTGTTATTAAAAAAAAAACTGTACCCTTTTTTGAGCTTAATCCAGATGAGTTTCTTTTGTGCTCAGAAAACTTTCAGAATATTGTGCCAAATTAATTGAGAATACGTTTGGGAATTTTGATTGAGAATATGAAACCATATTGGGGAATTTTAGCCACATATTCTGAAGTAAAATCCCAAAACATGGCCCTATATTCCTGGTTAGAAATTAGGTCTGTGAAATTTTCACTAGGATCCAGTATATACAAGAGTAAAAATGGTAAAGAGTCCTATAGTTTCTGCTGAAGAATCATTGTGTATTGGGTCTTTAAATTTGTGGTTTATAGCGATTATGAAATCCATCGAATCTCATAGTAGGCCATTAAGGAGATGATACAAAAAATATTGGCTACAAAATTTGAAAGATAAGTACTATACTGTACTGTACTGTAGTTATTCACTGGCATCCATAATAAATGAAAAATATGCATTTCATTATCAGAGTCATTTTGTTTTGATCTTCTATTTTCATTTCAAGTTAACTTTTTTTTAATCATTCAGATTTTTTTTAGAAAGTTTAATCAAGGAGTAACTGTTGAAAATACAAATAAAACCTGCACTTTTGTCAGCTTTCACAAAGAATTTTAATTACTGTAGAAGTTCACGGGAATTTTGGCAGTGAAGATCTGCTGTATATACTTGCATGGCCACACACTGTATGTCACGCTCTTGATGACAAAACTACCCTAATATCCAATCACAGCATGCTTTTCTTGGAGTAGAAAGACTTACCAATCAGATTAATCTTCTGTGCCACAAGAATTCATAAAATCTGAGAAAATCATATTTTGTTGTTTAGGACCTGTTCTTGAGTCTAGATCTGGAAAGAATATTGCCAGTAACAAATCTGTACACTGCTAAATCCCACATGGCTTTCTTAACTTACTGTGGAGATGGCTACAGCTTGTTTTAACACAAGCAAATGCAAGATGTCATGCTGTTTTCTTCATTGTCATTGGGAAAGAATCTTTTTGCTAGTTTTAATCTTATTTTATTCATTGTTTCAGGGAAAATACTTTTAGCAAGTTTTCATGTTATTTGCATCATTGCCACAGGAAAAAAAATGTATTACAAGTTTTTGTCTTATTGGCTTCATTGTACTGGAGGAAAAACCATTTTTGCAAGTTTTCATCTCTTTGGCTTCATTGCTTTTGCTAAGAATTTTTTTTTTCACTCTGTAAAGCCAAAACTTGTTCTGTTAAAGTTTACATTTAAGACACAAACATTTTACAATTATTCTTTCTGGAAGATTGCAATGCTGCAGGTTCATCTTAGGATTCCGGAATATGGCTGTCTAATATTTTCTAAATGGGCTAGGTTACATTTTGATGGGCCAGTATATCATTTCCATTTTAAAAAAAAATTACACATACCCAGTGTATATATTCTTCTTATTTCTATGGAATGTATGATGTTGAATGCAGTAAATTAACCTTCTTTAAGCATTAATTTGAGTCAAGTCCTTTTATGGTATCTTCATTCTACCCAAATTCAGTGACAGGAGCTATCCACCATTTAATTCATAGCAAAATCTGACGTTCATGATGGTTTACTGTGAATAATAGGTTGGTTGATGTAGTTTTAGCTGGAGCACTTTGTTTAGAGCCAATCAGTGCTGATGTGTATTTTAGTAACCAGAACTCGTTGTACAAAGCCAAACATCTAATGACATATAAATGAGAATCACTTCATGTGTATCTACCTTTAGTATTTTTAAATTCCACTTTTTCTTGCTTGGTTTTTATCCTGAGAGAGTTGAGGAAATTGCATTTGGTTTTGACAACTCGACTTACCTTTGTCATAGCAAGTCGTGATGCCTGTTGATAACTTTACTTACCTTTGTCATAGCAAGCCAAGATGCCTGTTGATAGCTCGACTTACTTTTGTCATAGCAAGCCATGATGCCCATTGATAACTCGACTTACTTTTGTCATAGCAAGCCATGATGCCCGTTGATAACCTGACTTACCTTTGTCAAAGCATGCCATGATGCCTGTTGATAATTCAACTGACCTTTGTCATAGCAAGCCAAGAAGCCTGTTGATAACTCGGCTTACTTTTGTCATAGCAAGTCATGATGCCCATTGATAACTGGACTTACCTTTGTCATTACAAGCCTACTTTATTAGTGAACTAGAAAATATGCACATTACAGTAATTCCTGGGTTTCACTAACATTCCCTTTTGACCCTGCAAGACACATTCATTGGAATGTATCTTTTTTATAAAATTAACATTGTGGAGTTCACAAAGTTGTCAGGAAATTTATAAGTGACTTATGTAAGGTATTGTATATACAGTGGGGCCCCGGCTTATGAACCTAATTGGTTCCCGGATTGCGTTCGTAACCCGGGGTGTTTGTAACCTGGAACGCGTTTTCCCATAGGGTCCCATTGTTAAATTTTTAATCCGTTCTTCAGCCGAAAAAAAATCGCCAAAAATCGCTGCTACATTAAAAAAAGGTGAAAAAACACAACACATACATAGCAATAAAACACACTAACACACTCAAAACCCACAAAAACAACACAAACATGACACAAAAATAAACACAAGAACACCACAGACTCCTTTTTTCACCTTTTTTTCACTCTATTTGAGTAGAGGCAGCCATATGTGAGCTCGCGTGTTTGAAATTTTGCGCGCAAGCGAATGGCAGTTCGGTTTGTAACCCAAGTCACCTTTCATAACCCGAGTCATTTTTTTGGCCGGCCGGGCATTCATAACCCGGATCATTCGTAACCCAGGGCGTTTGTAAGTCAGGGCCCCACTGTACTTGAGGGTAAGTTGAGTGGAACTGCAAACAACAAAGATCCTGATCTGCAGTCACATAATGTGTCAGCAGGTCTGGGTCTGTGCAGTTTATTAGTAGTAATCAGTGGAAAAGACAACATAGACTCTGATCTTTGTTGTTTGCAGTTTGACTCAACTTATAGATGAGTATATATGGTATGTTACCAACATTTATTTCAGCATATGTACCAGGTATATGTTTACTTATGAGTCAGGTCCAACTGCAGACATACACAGACTCAGGTCACTATGTGCAGTTCATTATAGTTCAAGTTGGATAAGTCATGCTGGTGTTCAATACTTACTACTTTAGTACTGTGTCATATTTTAGAATTTGATTAAGCATACCATAAAATTGCAATTATTCACTTTATTTGCATCTTTGTACATCCTTGCATCTTTGGAAGATCATTATTTACATCCCAAATAAATACATACGTCAAAATCATTCTTAAAGTACATGGACATTTTTAGATGTGATCAACCTGAAGGTGTCATCCTGTACAAATTGGATTGAATGTTGCATACTGTGATGCTTGTATGTATTGGAAAAAAAATCACACTACCTTGTTATTTTTTATGATAGACTAATGTCCTCTTTTGTTGATCTAGTTTAGTACCTTGCCACCATTGTTGAAGTTCATAGCTATCAATAAATTTTGTCTGCAATTTTTTTATGACATATAAGGTACAGAGCAATCAGGATTTAATATAGGAATAAATGATAATGGTTGGGTATTTATCGATGTGTAAAATTTACCTAATCACTAACAAAGTAAATAGAGTCCAAAGGACTTTATGTTAACTTTGTGAGTCTTAAGGACTTTATTATGAGTAATTAGGTAACAATTTACGTATCAATAAATGCCCAAGCATGATTATACTTCACTGCCACACAATGCTTAGCACCATCTTCGCTAGTCAAGAGTTATTGGTTCTTTATATAGTAATATGGGGTAGAGTGTCAGCGCTGGCCACGCCATTGATCATGTTTTTTAAATTAAAAAAAAATTGGTTGATGCCGTTCAAACCTGGCTATTCCTTTATTAACATTATGCTTGCATATGGTATGTGTTCTTACAGCATTCATTGTTCTTGTTTTCTACGCATTTATATCAATCAAACACAAAATCATGTCCATTTTTAACAAGATCCCTAGTTCATCATATGACCCTAGCCTTTAATACCAGCTGGTGCAACATATTGTCAAAGCAAAATGCAATAATTACTGAAGACTGACTTGTAGAGGTCTGCCATATGCTTCTTTTGGCAAAAGGGATAGGAGTTTGAGTGCAGGATTGACTGTGAAATTACACAGTTTTAACTTCTAATGGGCAATTTTAATCATTGGGTTGCGAGTTTTGATTGGAAATCAAAGAAATGGGTGGGTGGGGCTTGTTGATGTTATTATTATGGTGGAAGGCTTAAGTATAGATAAAACTTCCCATTCACTGGAAACTAAAAAGTGGTCTGCAGAATTTACTGATGTATAAAAATCCTTAATCAGTGTCATGTGACTGTTATGTCCAATCAAATTTCAGAAAATTCAGTCAGTTCAGATTAATTGGAATTATTAGACTTTGGTTAAACGATATTAGTATTAAATTTTATAACAACAATTAATATATAATTTAATGAGAATAAATGTACCTACATGACCATGTTGACATACACTTTAGGAATAATCAGTACAATAACAACATAGACCCTGATCTTCCACTGCACTATGTGATGACAGATCAGAGTCTATTATTTGTTTGCAGTAGGACTTGACTTATAAGTGAGTACATATGGAAGTTAAGTTTTTGTGAATTTTCACAAGCATATTTGAAACATCCAATGTCATAACTAATAATGTATTATTGGTTAATTTTTTTGGCACTGTAAACACTTCGTTGACTTTATCATGCCAAGAAATGGAAGCTAAGTGTCCTTCCTAGTGACACACAGAGTTAGCTGACTCAAACTGACTTGGTTGCTTATTGAACCCATGACCCTTGGATTAAGAATCCAACACTCTACCCACTGAGTTACTATGGCTCCCTATTAACAAAATCTTACTTCATTGCTTTATTAGCTCTAGCTTTAAAAAAAATATTGAATTTAAATTTTCTTGCCAAATATGCAGATATTTGATGTTTCTTACATTAAATATGATTGTGATTTTTTTAGTATCTTTTCTTTTTTTGAAACATGGAAATAATTTGAAATTGTATCCATTGTAAACTAGACCATAATTTCAATGATCTTCTTTGTATCCACTGTAAACTAGACCATAATTTCAATGATCCTCTTTGTATCCACTGTAAACTAGACCATAATTTCAATGATCCTCTTTACTCCATGTTTCATGGGATGGTGCCAACTTCATTGTTTATAATCATGGGTTTAATTAATAGGCAGATGATTTTGTGATGTTTGTATTAACTGTTGTCAGCTAAAGTCTGTCTAGTCTAATTGTTGAAAACTGGGTAATCATCCTGACCCAAAAGGTCCCAGTCAAGCAAAGGTCAGTGAATGGTAAATGTCAAACAGATTACTCAGTCATCTAGACATCAATGTACTAAGGACTCATTATCCACCATGCACTCAAAACACATTCTGCCTGTATTCTGACTTTTCACCAGCATTTCAAGATTCTGAGTGATACGAAATTACTGTACAGCACTGTATTGATAACAGCTAAGCCTTTTCAGTCCACCATGGACAAGAAATTTGGACCATGATGTTTTTGGTTTATCAAAGATAAGAAATTTCAAAGTTTACAGAGGACTAGAAACAGCTGAGTTGGAGGGATCTATTGACAAGTCTGAGAAAGTTAATGAAGCCTTTGTCTCAGATTGAGATGGCCTTTATTTTCTTTTTCTAAGTGTATGAACGGACCCCCCATTGTCAACATTTTAGTACTAACATAAAATCACATCTTCCTTTAAATTAAAATTGAACAATTTCCTGACAAGTGGAAGGATATTATTAGTAGAACCACAGGCAGGCACACCTATTTTGTAGATTTAATCTATACAATGTCCTAAAAATCACGGGCATGTACACCAGTTATGTAGATTCCATAATTCTATATGCAGTTCTAGAACCACAGGGAGTCACATCTATTATGTAGATTGAATAATTCCATATGTAGTTCTAGAACCACAGGGAGTGTAAGGGTGCAAATTTCTGTCGATCTATAAAGAGCACATTAAATTGGGCAGGTGAACGATTAATTAGATTTATGGGGACAGGTGCATGTTAAATCACTATGCTGCAAGGATTTTTAATGTCTGTGTTGTGAGAGGAAGTGATTCTTAATTAAGCCTTCGTTTATTTAACAGTTAGACAGACTGGAAGGAAAAGGTTAATTTCGATCTTTGTATAAAAAATATCAGACTTGAGATTGTCCAGAATCAGTATTTGGAAATCTAGAGGTCAGGCGGACCACATTTTGGTACCTAGTTATAAAAGACGGTAGATATAATTAATTCGGATTGGTTACGCTAAATAAGGGGCGTGGTTCCCACATGAAAATTTCTTGGTTTTGATATGCCCCATCACAAAAATTTAGTCAGTCTACATTTTTCTGCAAGAGAAAAAAAAAATATAGGGGACTCCAAGTTTGAATTTAGAAGAAATTCTCTCGTAAAACAATTATCCAAGGGACTGGATGTCCGGAAAGTCGACGGACAATTCTGGCAGTAGAAGCGAGCAAAGTTTGAAAGCACAAGGTATTTGCATCAATCTCATGTAATCCGTTGATACCAATATAACGATTTGCTTGGATTTATTTGCTTATATTTGCATAAATTTATTTGTTTAAATTCGTAGATCAATTTTCTTGATATGAGTACAACTGTGTTGAGTTCATCTATCTGAATCTGAGTTGTTTGAATTCATTGTCTTGATTGCAATATGAATCAGGTATTCTAAGAATTTCATGCCTTACCTTAGTTGATATGAGTTACGAGAATCCATGTGAATTCACCGACCTTAGATGATTTCACATACGATAAAGACTTGAGTGCGTATTGACTGAAATTAACGTTGTTAAGCCATAAAGTGAGATTTCATGTATGCTAAAGACTTGAATGTGTGTATTCACCGGAAATAGCGTAGTTAAGCCATGTAATGAATTTCATTCATTCATTTGTGTAATTGAGACGAGAACGGAACTGTGATGTCTCGTGTGATGTTAATGTGAGTCAGTGTTGAAATAGCTGTTAGGAAGTACATTAATCTTATGAAACTAGCTTTGTTTATGGTCTGCCATGTTTGGCTTGACCAGATAGCCTTTGGTATCTGTTTGAATTCCAATAGGACGATATCTGACATAACGAGAGGGGAGTAATGATCTATTCCCAGTAGGATATTTGATAGGAGATTTAGGTTGCTTCTCAGTTTATTTTGAAAGGGGAAATAGCTCCACTGACATATCCACGTACCTACTTATCCAAGTATCTACGTATCTACGTACTTGCATATCCACTTACCCACTCAAAGTTCGAGGACTGAAAGAGGCGAGACAATAGAGAGTTTGGAGAAGAAGAAAGTGAAAAGGACCAAGAAGAACAGCCACAGTGAAGTTGGAATGAACCAGAAATGAGCAGGTTATGAAGTTGTACAAGACAATGACTTCAGTTGTTCACTTAATTCTATGATGAACCAATTCTGTCATTTAAAACAGATCAGCTATTTATATAAGTATATTTGTGTTTGAAATTCGGTGAATGATTTATTTAAAAAAGAAATGTATCTTCCTAATGTAATGTATTATCACAGTTGTTTATTTAATTGATTAAGTTGTCTTTCATGTACAATGGCTCGTGTCATTCTGTTTTATATATCTGCTCAGATCTCTATTTATTCCACCAATAAGTTCCACACTTTATATTAATATTTACTCGATCCAGACAACAATACCGAGGGCGATCACCCTCTAGATAACGATAACCCAATAAAGCAGACACCTTGTAAGAAGGTACAATCTGCCAATCAACCCCACAGGGAGTCACATCTGTTATGTAGATTGAATAATTCTATAAGTAGTTCTAGAAAAACAGGAAGGCACATCTGTTATGTAGATTGAATAATTCTGTATGTAATTCTAAAACCACAGGGAATCACATCTATTATGTAGATTGAATAATTCTGTATGTAGTTCTTCTATTTGTTATGTTGATCTTCTGTAATGCCACAAATCATTTTTAATTTTATTATTTAAACACTAAGAATAGTTACAAATACTTTTAAGGAGCATTAAATACAATTCAGATATAATTATTAACCATAATTCTTACATGATCAGGCCAATTTTAGCTTGTTTGGCTTGTGTAACTACATGATGTCAATGTTACTTCAATATTAGTTGCCCCTGCTACTCTAGCATGTAAGTGCTCAGTATTACTTAAATATTAGTTGCCCCTGCTACTCTAGCATGTAAGGGCTCAGTATTACTTAAATATTAGTTGCCCCTGCTACTCTAGCATGTAAGGGCTCAGTATTACTTAAATATTAGTTGCCCAATATGGGAACCTGAATGGACCAGTTGTTTAAGATGCTTGTCTTTACAGAACTGGCATCTCACCTCTGCATGGTTTGAGTCTTGGCTTGGCAGTGAGAAAGCTTTCCAATAGCTTCCTGTGGGTCAGTTTTTCTTTCTGGGGGTTTTCTGGTGTTCTTCCTTCACCAAATATTCTGGCTGTCATTTATGGTCTATTTTGTCCTAAGAAATGGTATTAAATACCACAAAACCATAAAAGGTTGTATTAGAATGTATATTCATAATAATTAAATCATCCTGTAGGATATTAATGGACCACCATCCAACTGGACCACCGCCTTCATGACCAGGGATAGAGTAGCTGAACAAATACCATATTTACTCACTAATAAGTTGAATCAAACCGCAAACTACTACAGTGACCAAGATCTGCTGTTGCACAATGTGCTGACAGATCTGGGTCATTGCAGTTTGTTAAGAGTAATTAATAGAACAAACAGCATAGACACTGATCTGTAGGTGCATTATACTAAGGCAGATCAGGATCTTTGTTGTTTGCAGTTTGACTTGACTTATAAGCAAGTACATATGGTAGGCAGAGCTTCGAATATTTAGGGCTTGGTGACTTGAGCAATTATATGTTAGAGGTTGACTTGTGTAAGGGTGCAAATTTCTGTCGATCTATGAAGAGCACATTAATTTGGGCAGGTGAATGATTAATTAGATTTATGGGGACTGGCGCATGTTTAAATCACCATACTGCACAGATTTGTAATGGCTGTGTCAGGAGAGAAATGATTCTTAATTAAACATTCGTTTATTTAACCGTCAGACAGACTGATCTTGTTTCGGAATTGTCAGATTTTGAGATTTTCAAGAATTAGTTATTTGGGAATTTATAGGTCATGCAGACTACAAATTTGGCGCCTAGTTATTAAAGGCGGAAAAGATACTTAATCCGGATTGGTTACACTAGATAAGAGGCGTGATTCCCACATGAAATCCTTGGTTTTAATATGTCCCATCACAAAAGTTTAGTCAGTCTACACTTTTCTGCAAGAGAAAACAAAGGTAGGAGACTCCGAGCTTGAATTTAAAAGAAATTCACTCGTAAATAATTATCCAAGGGATCAGATGTCTTGAAAGTCAACGGACATGATTTTGGAGATAGAAGTGAGCGAAGCTTGAAAACACAAGGTGAAATAGCTCTACGGGACAGACCCATGTACCGACCTATCGAAGTATCTATGTATCACGTACTTACATATCCACCTACCCACACAAAGTTCAAGGGCTGAAAGAGGTGAGACAGTAGAGAGTTTGGAGAAGGGAAAAGTGGAAAGGACCAAGACGAACAGTCCCAGAAAAGTTGGAGAACAGTCACAGTGAATTTGGAATGAACCAGAAATAATCAGGTTATGAAGTTGTACCAGGGCAATGACTTCGATTGTTCACTCGATTCTATGAGGAACTAATTCTATCATTTAAAACAGATCGGCTATTTATATAAGTATATTTGTGTTTTGAAATTCGGTAATGATTTATTTAAAAAAGAAGCGTATCTTCCTAATGTAATGCATTATGATGGTTGTTTCTGTAATTGATTAAAGTATTATTTTTTCATGTACAGGGGCTCATGCCATTCTGTTTTATATATCTGCTCAGATCTCTATCTATCCCACCTATAAGTTTCACACTTTATATTGATATTTACTCGGTCCGGGCAATAACACTGAAGGCGATCACCCTCTAGATAACGATAACCAAATTCCACTACAACCCACCCCCGACAAAGTGGGGGATACGTAGCATTTATTTGCAGAAGTCATCATGGAAAGTACATTTAACAAAAGATATAGCAGACTGAGCAACAAGCTTGAGCTTCTTTTGAGATTTTTCCTCATTAATGATAGTATTAACTTCTATTGTGTGGCTGACCTGAGTAATTTGGGCATAAAGTTGCAAAGGCTGAAAATTGCTAACACGTATAACAGCTTAGTGTAAAGACACAAGAAATCTCTTTGTTGCAATTGCATACTTTTGTTCAATTTCTGATAGCAAGATATTTTGTACAGTGAGAGAAAAAAATGCTTTGCAGTTATTTGTTCACTGCATGAACCTGCATCATTAAACGACAATCAGTTTGTGAAAAGATGAAAAAGATCATAATTTAATGAACTGCAATCTGGTCCAAGTCTTGTGTGCATCATTTGCACTAAGATTATTTGTGGTCAGAGGTTCAGTCAGCATTCGTGACTTTTTCAGTTAGTATGAGTGACTATTTCAGTTAGCATATGTGACTAGTTGAGTCAGCATGCATGACTATTTGAGTCAGCATGTGTGACTATTTCAGTCAGCATATGTGACTATTTTAGTCAGCATGTGTGATTATTTCAATCAGCATGTGTGACTATTTCAGTCAGCATGTGTGACTATTTCAGTCAGCATGTGTGACTATTTGAGTCAGCATGTGTGACTATTTCAGTCAGCATGTGTGATTATTTCAGTCAGCGTATGTGACTATTTCAGTCAGCATGTGTGATTATTTCAGTCAGCATGTGAGACTATTTCAGTAAGCATGTGTAACTATTTCAGTCAGCATGTTTGACTATTTCAGTAAGCATGTGTGACAGTTTCCTACGGGGATAGATTTAAAATGCATTAGTTGGGCTAAAACGGCAAGAACCCATGTATTATGTATGACATTTCAGTTTTGCACCTTGAGTACAAGATACTGGGTTCCTTACCATGCTTGGCCCTCTGTCCCCCAAATCTTGACCCCTGTGCACCCCTTTGGGATGCTTTTTTAACCATTCCATCTAATGCAAACAATTATTTATCACTCTGAAATTTTGTATGTGTTCCCAACACTTGGAAGACATGTGGATATTGTCCTTGTCTCACTGGATCCAAGGTGAGGTAGGATTGTATGGCCAAGATGTTCAGGTGGATCTTTTTTATTTATCTATATCAAATTATGTGTGAAAAAACTTGCACCTATTTGCTGATCATGTGATGCACAGAGTTAAATGCTGATTAGCCTCCTTTACAGCCAATCAGATTGTGACGAAGAGCAACTTTCCTCAATGGTAGTTAAATTAGGCTAAGCCAGAGTGAAGTCCCCCTTTTATAGTGCAATCTCAGCTTTGATATCTTAGGGCAAAAAGAGGCTGCTGGTTTTATACAGGTTACTCTTGTAATTGGTCAATAACAGAATTGGATGACTATTAATTTTACCATTTATGACACAATGATAAGACTTTCAATTTTAATTCCAGACAAAAATGTCTCAACACAGAAGGTTAGATTTTATAAACTGGAAAAGGAAGTAACAAATATTTTGTGAATCCTAGGTCTGCAGAACTGTGGGTCATGTGATTCAAGAATAACACTTACATGATATCAGTAACACAGTTTTTGCTTTTAACTTTATTGATCAAATAGTCCTCACCAGTACAATGCATAGCTTTCCAGATTGGCAGTATCAGTCACGCTATGACTGAAAATATACAACAAGTATATATTATGTAGAAAAGCTATATTTTAAGTCATCTCTTCTGAGATCTGTGATCACCTCATGACTGTAGCAGAGACCTGCAAATTAAAATATAGTCTCTCAACATCATTCAGTTACTTTTTTTCTAAAGAGTTTATTAATTAGAAAATACTATTTAAGAATTTGTGTTTTTATATTTTGTAAATGATTCCATGAAAAGTAAGTGACCCATTCATAGTTAATTGCTGGGATAAGGATTTTATTTGTAAGAGAAAGATACTATGAATATATTATTTATTGTTCTTTTTAAATATTGGTGGCCGGCAAATTGTGTAGTCAATTTTGGGATTTGAAAAAAAAAAATGGGTTTAAAAATGTTACTCTAGCTAGGATTTGTGGTAAAAAATATAATTCTGTCCTCCATTGCATTAGTCCAAACTTGAATACTCTTCCCATATAAGAAAAAAATATAATTCTGTCCTCCATTGCATTAGTCCAAACTTGAATACTCTTCCCATATAAGAAAAAAATATAATTCTGTCCTCCATTGCATTAGTCAAAACTAGAATACTCCTCCCATATAAGAAAAAAATATAATTCTGTCCTCCATTGCATTAGTCCAAACTTGAATACTCCTCACATATAAGAAAAAAAATATAATTCTGTCCTCCATTGCATTAGTCCAAACTAGAATACTCCTCACATATAAGAAAAAAATATAATTCTGTCCTCCATTGCATTAGTCCAAACTTGAATACTCCTCACATATAAGAAAAAAAATATAATTCTGTCCTCCACTGCATTAATCCAAACTAGAATACTCCTCACATAAAAATATAATTCTGTTCTCCATTGCATTAGTCCAAACTAGAATACTCCTCACATGTAAGAAAAAAAAAATATCTTGGTAATAGGAAAGAAAATCCTAGGCCTTTTCCCACTAAGGTTGAATGTGTTGCCCCTAAAACTAGAAGTTCAAAGGTCATAACAGCCAGACTGAACTGCTTATGTATTCATGTGCCATCTTTATGTTTTTTTGACAATATATGTTAGGGACTGTTTGTTTCTTTTTCTGTGGTGTGTCTGGAATTTTTTGAAAAAACAATTTTAAACCCCAAAGTGACCTGAAAAAGTTCTTGCTTCGATTTGTGGAGAAAAAAAAAATCCCCTAACTAATTATATTCCATATATTAGTTGAAGAAAAATAAAATTATCTATGGGTAAAAATTATCTTGGTTCAAAAGAAAATCCCATGTCCCCATCAGAAAATTAAATAGTGGTCCTTTAACAGTGGTTAAGGTATAATTCTTTTGTTTATTCCTTGAGATATATTTGTTCGTAATTTTTTTAATATAATTAGTTTGTAATTATAAGAACTTCATATTTTGCAGGATTCATGTCGTCATATGGCTTGAATATCGATTACATGCCAAGCATGAAGATCCTTAGTTTTGCCAAGGCCATTCATGCAGTGTGTACTGGGTCATCTATCTTCAAGTTTTATAACTTTATCAGTCCTGTAAAGTATGAAATTCAGTTCTTAACTTCAATATTTCATTGAAAAATCATGCACTCTTCTTTCATGTTAATACATTTTTATTTTTAAATTCAGTTTTAATTTAGCATTTTTTTTTCAGTGTAATGAACATTGTTGCTGAAGATAAAGTACAAATCACTGGGTTTTATATATATTTAAAAGGGAAGTACTTTCACCATGAAAATCATGGAAAATGAGAGGAAGAATGAAGGAAGGATGCAAAGGATGTTTACAGTGACAACAAATGTTCTATTTTATTGGTGTTTTTTTTTTAATCTGAATGCTGTATGACAGGTTTGAAGATGTAAGGCAGCCCATTCCTTAATAACCATAGAGATCCACATGTGTTTCTTCAGACATGAACAGAACCCAGCATTGTCATTAGTGATGGGTGTGGTTTTTATTTGGTAACAGTCCTTAAAATGAAAATATTTGTTTTCCACAGAGTGCAGCATATAGAGCTTGACTTACAGATTTTTTCACAGAATAAGCTGATCGAAGTTAATCTTATTGGGTGGACCTTAAATGGGGCTTCTATGGTATGCTTCTGTGACAGCCAACAGATTTGGTTGCAATTGGAGCCTGGGAACTTAGCCACCACTTCCTGTGGAGGGAATCACAGCAATCTTCTAGGGCAGAAGACACACCACTCCCTGCTAACCACCTCCATTCCAAAGTTAATGGTGAAATCTGATGATGCTATTTGATTAGTTCCTTTCTGGAGTTGTTTTCATTCATTTTCATTAAAAAAGATACAGAAACAACAACCCCCCCCCCCCAAAACAAACCAGAACTGAGTTCCAGAACAGGTACCAGTATATTAAATTCTATGGACAATAAACTGCATATGTCGAAATGTATAGTATCCTTGGGGAATATGTACAATTACCATCAATATAAATGTATGGAACATTTAGGTTATGGATTAGTCTACAAGGCTAATTGTCTAAAAGTTATGACTTTTAGTATAATAATCTTCTTACATGCAAAATTTAAAGCACACTTAAAGATTATTTAATGCTTGGACCATCAATTTAATTACTGCACTATTATCAGTTCTGTTATACAGTTGCAGTGAAAATTAAGTGGACAATATATATAAAATTTTCAGATTGCATTTAGACTTTGATTTCTTTGGATAATTGACTTTATTGTCACTTCACCCACCTGTCTGTCATACCGCTGAACTAACCAATCATGTATTGCCAGTGAATGCTGACAAGACCAAATTTTGCACTAACCATTTAAGTGGGTGGGTGGGTGGGTTAATTTTTTTCAATCTGAAATATTTGTTCTTTGACTACAAGGATATTTGTTTCAACTAGTACAATGGATGTAATAGTTATTTTTAGCTTTACTGGTCATAGAGCAGAAAAGCTTATGAGATGGTGTGTTGTCCATCATTGATCTGTCCATTAGTTATCACTCCTCCTCCTAAACTACCTGGAGGATTGCCTTGAAACTTTGCACACACTTTCATCGCATGGTCTAGTTGGTTCTAAATGAAAATGGTCATGTTCTGAAATTTCTTGAAAATCTTGTTATTGCTGGTCATATCAACATTTAGTTTTCACTACAAGGTTTTTTTATAATTTTTAAATAAATGAAATCAAAACATTTTATTTTTTAAAGTTTGATACTGTGTTTTGTTTAAGCAGGCTGCTATTATAAAATGAAATAAATTTTCTAATCTCTAGTAGTCTCAATGCATTTATTTTGTGCTTCTAAAAATTACCCAGTATTTGCAATTACTACGCATATAGAAAGTGAACACTGTGCTGAGCTTTGGATGATTTGTCTGAGTGGAAATATTAATGATGTTTTTGAAAACTTTTAATGTGACAAGAAAAGGATTTGATCAAGGCATCCACTATGAAGAGCATGTGTCTTCATAATATTGTAGTTGGGTTTTTTTTCTGAGTGCCAAAATATCAAAATATGAACCAGAATTATTTTTTATTTTATATCCATTTTGGTCCCATTAGGTGCTGAATTTGGCATGTTATCAGTCCATCTCATTTACGGCATTTTATCTTTCACAATTTTGCAGCATGGCATCATTAAGTGTCATTGTACTATTAATGCATATGCCATAATAAGAGACACTCAGTGGCTTCCAGTGCAGGTCCATTAATTGAAGGGTTACTTGTAGAGAGACTGATGGCTCAGTTCTTGATGACCAGTGATAAAATTCCAAAAGACTGTACAGTGATAACCATAGTCTCTACAACAGGAAACCATACTAGTGTCTTCACTACAAGTATATGATGTGGCATATTCACTGTGGCAGGATTGCCACTGGTGTTGTAGATAGCTGTCTAACGAACTACTTTGTGCATTTAATATTTGTCAAAAGCCGATGTATGTGTGTAGCAAGATATAGCAGTCAGTTTTCTGTTGGCAGCATTGCCTTCAACAGTTCAACAGTTTGTTATGGTTTGGTTTGATTTTTTCAGTTTATCTTTCATTGTTGACTCCAGGTGCAAGCCCAGACCTTTAGAAATTAAACAATACTTTTATTATAAACAGCACAACTTCTACATGTAATAGTATTTTGAGTGGAATGTCATCACTGTAATTACCATAGTTTTCCTTTGGAACAAGAGAACATGTTTGACTAAATGTGTTCACTGGCCCCTGTCCAGCCTGTTGGTGTATGTTTTATTCTAAATGTCTTCACTGACCACTGTCCAGCCTGTTGGTGTATGTTTTATTCTAAATCTTATCCTAAACCATCAGATGATTACATTTTTCTGAAGTTGATGTTGCCAACCTCAATAATAAGGACCACCCCCACCCCCAGCAAAAAAATATGTGTCAACTGACCACATCAGTTTTTTGTTGCCAACCCTATCACTTTTTGCACCCCAGAAGTAAAAAAGAAATTGAAGTTCTTAGTACATTATATATGCTAATCATTCTCACTCTCTCTCTCATTTTAAAAACACTGCAATAGGAAACACAATTGTTTGGCCTATAGAAATTCAATTAACATGAAGTATTTAAGAGTTTGTGTTTAATTTGGATTTTTAATGTAGCTTTAACAGTTTTTCAGTCAAATCGCTATAATGTTTTCAGAGTGGCAGTTATTAGTGATGTCTAGCACTGGGCATCATGCTGCAGACATGTAGCATCATGTCCCTCCCAGTCACATTATCCTGAAATTTAGCCATCCAGACCTACATTAACCTATTAATGCTGAGGCCTTGGATGAGGGAGGTCATGGGATCGATACCTGGCCGAGTCATACCAAAGACTTACAAAAATGGTACAAACAGCTGCCTCGCTTGGCGCTTAGCATTAAGAGGTTAGTGTTAGGATTGGTCGGCCTGGTGTCAGGATAATGTGACTGGGTGGAACATCACGCTACATGTCTGCGGCATGATGCCCCAGTGCTAGACATCACTATAAACTGCCACACTGCAGACATTGTAGCGATATGACTGAAAAATCACTAAAGCTACATTAAAAATCCAAATCGCAGATCACACTTAATGCTGAGCACCAAGCTGTTAGTACCATTTTTTATAAATCTTTGGTATGACTTGGCCGATGTTTGAACCTGTCACCCTCCTGTATCTGAGGCAAATGCTCAAACCACTTATTTATAGTGCATTTAATAAAGATGGTTTCTTAACACTTTATAAGGAACCTAATTATCTGATACCAGGTTATTTATCATCTTTAAATGTAGTGGTGTCTATCTATCTAGGAGCTGCAGTGGCACAGTGGTTATATAAGACCTTTTGTGGTTCCAAGTTCAAATCCAGCCCAAACCAATAAGGGTTGGCTGCTATGGGCAGTCTCTTGGCAAGTCATTTTCACTCCAGTTACCTGAGCATTAATCTTTCATGTGATGATGCATCTGTTAACACCAGTCAAATTAATCAATTCCTGTGTGTTTCTTGCTCAGTTTAACTTGGGGTGGCTCTTTCCAAATAATGCAGGTTACCATGTTGTACAGATGCCAGTAATGACCTATCCAGCTACAATTTGATGTTGTTGTCACAGAAAACAATCCCTACAGTTATTAGAAGCTGTCTTGGTACATGTTGGCTGTTTCAGGTGGCATTGCATTTCATTGCCTGTACTACTATAGCGCAGGATCTCGACATACCGGTATATCTATGTACACATTGAACTATCAAAGAATGTTTTGACTTTGTATAAACTGTACTTTGAACCTACGCATTAGCATCAGATGACCTCTTGTTTATTCCTAGCCTGCCTGCTAATATCTTTCAGTTGATTTTGGATGCATTTGTACCAAAGTTACTGCATGGTACTTGCTAAATATTGCTCTTGCCAAAGCTCTCACGGTAAACTGTGTTATGCCAATGCAAAAGTGTAACTGGTAACGTATGTGGGCATCCTCAGCTCTTTACTATGTACTCTTGACATGCCAAATGTGATTGCATGTACTCATTTACCCCTCTCCCCAAGTTGATGGGATTCCTTTTGGCTCCAGAGATTATTTCTGGTGTTTTGTTATGTAGACATATCATAAAGTGAGATTATTACATCTATTGCAATGTAATTATCCATATGAAAGTGTTCTTTTACGAGGCATGCTATTTTCATTGCCAAATGTTTTTATTTTGCAACTCAGAGTGCAAGTACCAAACAAACCATCTATGGGCAGTACACAATAAGGACTTAATAAAGCTTTTAGAAAAGGATGTTTCCTTTCTGCGCAGACCCAGATCTGCCATTGCATGATGCACAGGCATATCCGGATCTATGCAGTTTGTTCTGACTAATCATTAGAATAAATAACATAGACCCTGATCTTCCATTGCATAATGTGATGCATATTAGTGAGCCATAAAGATATTTGACTCCCATAAACAGTCTTATAAAGAGGCAGCAGTGTGTTTGACTCCATTAACAGTGTTATAAAGAGGGAGCAATATATTTGTTTTTACTCCCATAAACAGTGTTATAAAGAGGTAGCAATGTATTTGACTCCATTAACAGTGCTATAAAGAGGGAACAATGTATTTGACTCCATTAACATTGTTGTAAAAAGGGAGCAGTGTGTTGGACTCAATTAGCAGTGTTATAAAGAGGTAGCAATGTCTTTGATTCTCATAAACAATGTTATAAAGAGGGAGCAATGTATTTGACTCATAAAGTGTTATGAAAAGGGAACAATGTATTTGACTCTCATAAACAGTGTTATAAAGAGGCAGCAATGTGTTTGACTCCATTAACAGTGTTATAAAGAGGGAGCAATATATTTGTTTTTTACTCCCATAAACAGTGTTATAAAGAGGTAGCAATGTATTTGACTCCATTAACAGTGCTATAAAGAGGGAGCAATGTATTTGACTCCATTAACATTGTTGTAAAGAGGGAGCAGTGTGTTAGACTCAACAGTTTTATGAAGAGGTAGCAATGTCTTTGATTCTCATAAACAATGTTATAAAGAGGGAGCAATGTATTTGACTCAAAGTGTTATGAAGAGGGAACAATGTATTTGACTCTCAAAAACAGTGTTATAAAGAGGTAGCAATGTATTAGACTCCATTAACCATGTTATGAAGAGGGAGCCAATGTATTAGACTCCATTAACCATGTTATGAAGAGGGAGCACTGTATTTGACTTCTGTAAACAGTATTGTAAGGATGTTAGATTAGTTATAACAATGACAAAAAGGATGCTGTTTTCTACTAGTATCGGTTAAAACATAATTTGAATTATGACTTGTTGGATGTAAAAGTAGACTTCAAAGTTAGCTGTTTGTGCTTTTAGAGCTATTTTTGGACTATTCAGGATTTAATTAGCATTTCTGTAAGTTCTTCATTTTAAAATTTCACTTTGTATTCTTGGGAAGAAAATTATTTGTTGAGTTTTACAAAACTTGTTGGTTTTCACTCTTTTCTATTTCTTTGTTTAAGACCATTGAGTCATAATAATCGTAAACTTTGTCTCAGGCCAGAATCAAATCTATGTCATGAAATGAGTATAGTTTCAAGATAAAAATCTGAACAGCTTTCAATTGTAACTCATGACCATATCCACCATCACCACCACCACCAACCAACCATATCCATTCTCTGGAGGTGGAGCAAAAAGGTCTAAAACCATTTTTGCACATCAGCAAGCCATCCTCAATCATATCCGAAGGTTTTTGAGTTTCAAACCTGAATAGTACAGGAGGATATACAACTACCGTATGTACTCTCTTGCAAGTCAGATTTAAATGCAAACTGCACAGACCCAGATCTATCATCACATAATGTGCCAGATTATCTGGATCTATACAGTTTGCTAGGACTAATCAGTAGAACAAACAACACAGACCCTGATCTGCTAGTGCATTATGCAATGGCAGATCTGGGTCTATGTTGTTTACAGTTTGACTTGGCTTATATAGGAGTATGTACAGTAAATAGATGCAGAAGTGTCCACACCCAAACAAGTTCTGCCTTTACAGAAGAGAGCAGAATTTAAAAACTGTTGTGAACATTAGCAGACACCCCCCTTTAGCATCCCCATGTTCAGGTCTCTATCCCCAATGGCATCCAAAGATTCTGTGACATTATAAATGCATGCACACATGATCATATGGACATCATCACATAATCCAGTCCTTGTCTTTGTAAAGCACTTGACACCCTTATCTGTAACAGACTGCAGAATAAAAACAGAAATGTTCACATACCATATATACTCACATATAAGATGAGTCCAGCTGCAAACTGCACAGACCCAGATTTGCCATCGCATAATGCACTGGCAGATCTGAGCCTGTGTAATTTGTTAGGAATAATCAGTAGAACAAACAACATAGATCCTAATATATAAGCAAGTGTATGGTAAATATATGCTGATAAGAAGCTTTATGATGTTGCAGTCTAAATAAGTATGATCTGTTCAAACTGGACCCAATCACTTATTTTTTCCCTTTCCTAAAATTCTCGGGTAAAATACAGTAAATAAACACAAACTCCTACTTTTTAACCGAAAGTAATTACAAAAAATGCAAAGTAGTTTTAGTCTCTCTTTGTCATTATTAACACATT
Organism: Megalonaias nervosa; assembly: GCA_016617855.1. NCBI lineage: Eukaryota > Metazoa > Mollusca > Bivalvia > Unionida > Unionidae > Megalonaias > Megalonaias nervosa. The sequence continues at coordinate 28,395 of JAECUM010095478.1, forward strand.
CATATGACTCTCTTAATTCTTTTTGTGTAAAAATTTTTTCTCCATAATTTGATTGTAGCCTAATATAATTCAGTCACCTATTTTTATTAAAGTAAAGAAAGATATTATGTTATACTTTCTGATTGGTCCATTAAATAGAAAACTAGCCAAAAATTATGCAGATACTGCAAGGAACCTAAATTTTCAATACTGCTACTAACGAAAGAGAAGAATATTAGCAGTCAGTCACAAAAAGTTGGTGGTTTTGGTTGTGACTTTTTGATGCCATCTTGTAGCTTATGTCATCTATAGATGACAGCCAGTACATTTGTGGAGGAGGAATCCAGAAAGACCATGGAAAGTACTATTTACCCACAAGAAGGTACTAGCAAGCTTCCCCACATAGCATGATGATGTTTGTTGAGCCAAGACTCGAACTCATGCAGATAGAAGAGAGGTGTGTTAGTGATCGGTAAAAGTGAGTGCCTTACACCACTTAGACACTCAGGGCTCCCAAAAGTTTTTTGGTGACTATGCTGTCTTCACGGTACTGACAAAGTATGATACATGTATATGATAGTATTTAACTGAACATAATGCATGCTGTCAGATTGCTATTTCACTTAAAACTAGATTGTTTATAGTTTTATAGACTGTTATGAAAGAAAATTCTCAACAGTGATTAGAGTGTTTCTTAAATAATATTACTTCGATGTTTCCAGTATTATTTACCAATTAATATTTCAGACAAAAATTTGTACAGCATATACTAGCTTGTAAGTTGAGTCAGACTGCAAACAATAAAGATCCTGATCTGCCATAGAATAATGCATGTGCAGATCAGAGTCTGTGTTGTTTGTTGTACTGATTACTCCTAACAAATTGTGCACAGACCTATATCTGCTAGTGCATTATGTGACGGCAGATCTGGGTCTGTGCAGTTTGCAGTTGGACTTGACTTATAAGCAGGTACATACAGTAGCTATTTGGTGTTGAATGTAGAACAGTAATTTCTCACAATGTAAAAGAGAACATTGGTATGAAATAGTGTTATTGAAAAAAATATCACATAATGATTTGTGTTTATTGGTGATAATGACAACAGTATCACAGTTGATAATGATTGGTGTTTATAGGTGATAGCAACAACAATATCATAGTTGATAACATAATGATTGGTGTTTGTAGGTGAAATACCGGTAAGCATTCAATAAGCATGTCAGTTACGATTATAGATCTCTAAGTATCAGAAGCACAGAAATGATTTCCATTTGTAGAATTTCCATCTGTAGAGTTTTAAAAGTATTGTATTGTTAGCAATTTTGTATACACATTTTTGGATATATAATATAAATAATATTTAAAAAATTTAAAATGAATTTAAAAAATAGTAATTGTATCATTTACTTTTATAGATCTTATACAACTACAACTATGACTACACGTTAAGTATACAATTAGAGTACAAAAAAAAACTTATTTTATCGCATGAGTGTATGAAAAATTACAGGGCATGCAAATTTCAGACATTATGGTAATTTTTGACTGAGTGTTAACAGTCAGTTGATAACTATTTATTCAGGTAAAGCTTTTGCTTTCATAGATAGGTATCCATGACTGGAAAAGTGACCAATCAACTTAGCATCTATGACTGTAGGGCAAGTTACAAATTCACATTGTTACTAAAAGTAGGATTAATTTTATTTACCCACAACCCCTTGCATGCACTGCTATATTAATTTTATTTACCCACAACCCCTTGCATGCAGTGCTATATTTTTTTCAGACAAACAGAACAATGTTGGAGTGTACACAATGTAATGCAGTCATTAAACTATATCTTATACTCTGTCAACTATGTTGCACAGGTCATATGAATGTGTACAAAGAACACACAAGGATAAAATAAAAGTCAGATGTAGTTGATCAAACAAATAAAAACTGGTTTTATTGTCTATGATTCCTCTAATTAGAAATGATAAGGAATTTATAAGCTCAGAAGATGTTGCCTAGTCAAATAAGAACGCAAAGTAAGTCAACCATTCAGAAGTAACCTCCATTCATTGTTGTAATTTGCAAGTAACCTCCATTTATTTTTGTAATTTGCACCTTGTATTTCCATACCTGGTTTCAATAAAATTGTCAGTTTATAATATGGACATTTATTATCCTCTTATGTATTGATGGGTAAATTCACATATTTCATAATTCTCATATTTGTCTTTCTTTTCTTATATTAATTTATTTTCTTTCACTTGTCATTCTTTCATTCATATTATTCATACAGCAACTTCATAGCTTACCTACTTATATTTGTAATTACCTACTTATGTGTGTCTTTGACACACATAAGTGGGTAATGACCTCCTTTCATACATTTCAATGTACATTCCTTTTAATTTTAACACTGGTGAAATTGAAAATTTAATTAGATTGTTAGTGTAATGTAATTATTTAGAAGAAAACAAATTTCAGAAAAATCTTGATACAGCTGTTGAGGAATTGAAGAAAATTTGTTAAATTTTCTTTAGCAAGAAAATATGCATGGTTTTATACTTTCCATGCATTAACTTTTTATGTGTTAAAATTGCCATGAAAAGGTAAACCAGTTAACAAAATCAACGTATTTTAAAGAATACAAGTGATTACTGAATGTTGAGAAATATCTATTATCTTTTTAAATTCATCATGACTTGTCAATATTTAGATGTTCTTAACAAAATGATATGAAGATGACATTGTTTCAGAGCATTTTTGTAATTTTTGTTCCAGAAATAATTGAATGATAGTTGATAATGAATAATCATGCATTTTGTGTTTGGAAACTTTACCTAGAAGTATCTGAGAAAAAGTATGTGCCCAGCCATCATAAGAAAAGTTATATAGCTTGATGTCATCTCAATGTCCACATTTTAAGTATTGTTTAATTAGCTATGTTTAATTAGCTCTGATAGCTATACTATAGGAGAGTATTGCCCTCCAATATATTGACCTTTTCTGTATGTATTATTCGACTAGCCTAATTACTGAAATGTAGGACATACATTTACTTCAGTTTCCACTTGCAGTGAGATAACATTGTGCCCACACTTTCAGTTCTATAACAATTGACCATCTGTCAGGCTGAATGATGATCTAGCTCCTGAAACATTGTCTTCATTCACAATTTGTCCATAGGGGTCAAGACATTGTCCATATATGCTATTTTTAGATATTAAGTAATTATGCATCACAATCCTTAAGTAATTATGCATCACAATCCTTATCTGACGAAAAACATTTAATGTCAAACATTACTTTGCAATCTGATTAAAATCAGATCTCCAGTGTCCTGCATGAAGATCTGACAGCAACTGCTTAGGGGTCATGTTCTGGTGACCTTTGAATTAGCCAATGAAAGTGCAGCTTTCAGAAATTTGAAAGTGAATCAAATCATTAGGCACACATTGATCCTCTTCAGCCATACTGCTCAGTCTCCCAAATGCAAAGGTATAAGAATTCATCTGATTGGCTGATAAAATTAGCAATTATGGTAATAACACAGTTCACCAGAACATGACCCCTAGTGGTCACTGTCAGATCTTCACACAGGACAGCGAAGATCTGATTTTAATCTGATTGTTGGTGTCTGCATACTATTGTTCACTGTAATTTCTGTGACTTAAGGAAAAATGGGCTTTGCAAATTAACTTTTCAGCTGGAATAATTCCTTGACTAAATTTTGTTGATATGTTACACTATATATGATAAAGAAACCTACAGATTTTGGGATGTAAAAAGTTCAGAGGTCAGAGTAAATCTAATAAGAAAATGACTCTTTGTGCGCAGTAAGTTTACTTCAGGACCACATACATTGACCAAAATTCTTGGTCTTTGAGACCCTTTGGTCTATGCCATACCAATGGTGCTTAGGGGGCTAACATCCATATATACTCACTTATAAGTTGAGTCTAACTGCAAACTTCACAGACCCAGATATGCTGTCACATAATGTGTTGCAAAGGTGGGTCTGTGCAGTTTGTTAGGAGTAATCAGTAGTACAAACAACATAGACCCTGAACTGCGGGCTCATTATGCTAAAGCAGATCAGGATCGTTGTTGTTGGAAGTTTGACTCAACTTATAAATGAATATATACGGTACTCAAAAACATGGCAGCAAAAGAATGTACCAGTTATGGCACTCCTGCTTACCACACCTACTTGCTTATAAGTCAAGTCCAACTGCAAACAATAACATTGATCCAGATCTGCTGTAGCATGATGTACCTGTATATCAGGGTCTATATTGTTTGTTCTACTGATTACTCCTATGAAGCTGCACAGACCCAGATTTGATGGCACATTATGCGATGGCAGATCTCAGTCTTTGCAATTTGAAGTTGGACTCGTCTTATAATCAAGTACATACTGTACAGCAGGATTCATGTACAAGTCTTAAACAAAAACTTTTTGACCACTAATGAATCTGGACATTCTCTACATGCAGCTGATAGAAGCAGGTAACCGGATACATTCATAGCCACATTTAATAGTGCTAGTCAAGAAATACAAGTCCATGCTAAAGGATGTGTTTGCTTGGAAGACATTTGCTTCTAATTGCCTCGATACATTCACACTGAGGTTTCCTGACATTAAAGCTAATGGAGACAAGGTTTCTTGACATTAAAGCTAATGGAGAAATACTAAGGATGGAATATTGTATTCATTATTGTCTCACCTGTATAAGTAATGTGAGATATAGTGATCACTTTTCCAATGGTAATGATGTCAGTGGCAACAATGTTTAAGTTTTGTGTTAAAGTTTCTGAAAGTCACATATTGTCTACATCAGTTGATGGAATTAAGTGACACTGATAAGATCAATGTACATGACATGGTTGAAGTACCTGTTTTGCCTTTTTGCCTAGACCTAATAGTTGTTCTCTGCCACCAGTCTTGTCAGAAAAAAAGGTGAACAACTTTTTGGTCTGCATGTCTGACCTGCTTAAGTTATCATGGTGAACAATGTTTAAGATTTTTTAAAATTACATGTGTCTTGTTCAACAAATACAGAATTCAATGGAAACTTTAGGATATTATTTTTGGTCTCAAGTTTAAATTGTGATATCCATAGATTTCCTCCCTTGCTTGTGTTGCCTGCTAATGCAGAAAACTTGCTTCATTGTTATGAACGATGTTAAAGTATTGCAAGTCAAATTTGTTTCAGCATTAAAGGGAAACTTGGGTACCATATATTCTTGCTTATAAGTTGAGTCAAACTGCAAAGATCAGGGATTATGTTGTTAGTTCTACTGATTGCTCCTAACAAACTGCACAGACCCAGATGTGCTGGTACATTATATAACGGCAGATCTGGGTCTGTGTAGTTTGTAGTTGGAACCATTTTATGAGCGAGTATATACTGTATAATATTGCTTTAGGTGTGAATCTTTATGACGACATGCTAGGAGTTCCTGTCTTGCCTCCTTCAGCAGAAACCTGTCTCAATCATTATTAAAAATGTTCAAGTTTTGCATTAAAATTTTGGAAAATCATGTTTTCAACATCATTTTCTTGATTCAGACCAAACTTTAGGTTAATATTGCTGTAGGTCTAAAGGTTGATATACTGTCTTATCTGTCTCACCTAGTTAAGCATTACTATTAACCATATTAATGTTTTGTATGAATGTTTGTGAAAGATACTAGGGTTATATTAACAAATATATAGAAGCAAGTGAAAAACCAGGTTGTACACAGCACTTGTGTTATTGTTATGTCAGGTTTATATTTCTTCACAGTGATATCCTTAGTAACAGTTGCTTGCTATTTAAAAACACAATCTTTTGTGGCAAATTTCACTGATGTATGCCAACATTAACTCTTGCTAAACCCATTTTGATTTTTTGCACAAAATTTTGGAAAACGAGGACAAATTTTACCAAAATATTGTTTGCTCTTGTTCTAAAACACACTAACATTTCATTCAGTTACAAGATACATTTCATGCCTATTTTTTATCACTTAATAAATAACTATCCATGGAGATTACTTACACTGCATTTCTATAATGACAAGCCCAGGGGACATTATGAATAAACTCTTGGAAAATATATGGGTGGTCCTTTCTTATTATGTATTAAAATGTTGCTGCTTATATTCAAGCATGAGTTTATCACTGGAGAAATGTATAATGAGAATTTTTAGCAGTGGAGAAAATTTAGCAATTTAGGAGTGTCAGAGCAAGGTTGCAGAACATAATCCTGTCAGAAGTTACCACTTTTAATATTGTAACTTCTTTAGATCTGCAATTATTAGAATTCAAGTAGTCAAACTTTAAAAGCCCTGTTTTTGAATAAAGAAGCCAGATTTTATGTCTGCAAACAATTCTACACATGGTACAATAAAATTGGGTAACCAAGTGGTCTCATGGTACAATAAACTGGATAACCAAAAGGTCTCATGGTACAATAAACTGGATAACCAAATGCTGTCATATGGTACAGTAAACTGGATAACCAAATGCTCTCATATGGTACAGAAAACTGGAGAACCAAATGGTCTCATATGGTACAATAAACTGATAACCAGATGGTCTCATATGGTACAATAAACTGCTACCAAATGGTCTCATATGGAACAATAAATTGCTACAAATGGTCTCATATGGTACAATAAACTGGATAACCAATTGGTCTCTTCCTATTGAACTGGTAATGTCTTGAAAATTTCCCTCTAGCTCATTTTAGGAAGCTGCATGCCTAGTATTGAAACTACCACATATACTCACTCAAAAGTCTCGTCCAACTGCAGGTAACATAGACCCTGACCAACTATCACATAATGCACCAATAGATTAGAGTTTGTGTTTGTTTTACTGATTACTCCCAACAAACTGCATAGACCCCAATCTGCCACCACATTGTGTGCCATCAGATCTGGGTGTATGCAGTTTGCAGTGGGACTCGGTTTGTAAGATAACTATACCAACTAAGTCACTTTAACTACTTGGGCACAAAGGAAATGTACAGAGACCTCAAAAGAATCTTTTGTCAGCCAGTGTTATATTGACAAGCAAGTAAAGTTGCTATTTATTGGAACCTGATGGAGCTGGCTGGCCTATGTAACGGTCCAACACAGTAAATGACAGGTGAAACTTAACATCTGATAGATCTCCTATTTGTGTCATTTGCCTGTAGAGAGATAATCAAGTCTCAGGAGCAACATTGACTATTATTTTAACTGGTACATCTAATACAACCTGAGGTAATCTAATACAAACTGTGGTAGTATAATACAACCTGAGGTAATCTAACACAACATGTGGTAGTCTAATACAACCTGTAGTAATCTAATACAGGTTGAGGTAATTTAATACACCCTGTGGTAGTATAATGCAACCTGTGGTAGTCCAGTACAACTGAGGTAATCTAATACACTCTGTGGGAGTCTAATACAACCTGTGGTAGTCCAATACAACTGAAGTAATCTAATACAACATGTGGTAGTCTATAATACAACATGTTTTGTCTAATACAGCCTGTGGTAGTCTAATACAGCCTGTGGTAATCTAACCTGTGGTAGTGTAATACAAACTGAAGTAATCTAATATAACCTGTGGTAGTCTAATACAACCTGTGATAGTCTATAATACAACATGTGGTAATCTAATACAACCAGTGATAGTCTAATACAAATGGTGGTAGTCTAATATAACCAGTGGTAATCTAATACAACCTGAGGGTAAATCTAATACAACCAGTGGTAATGGTCTTAAACAACCTGAGATAATCTAATACAACATGTGGTAGTCTAATAGAACTTATGATAGTCCAATATAGCCTGTGATAGTCAATACAACCTGTGATAGTCTAATACAGTCTATGGTAGTTTAATGTAACCTGTGGTAGTCTAATGCAACCTGTGGTAGTCTAATGCAACCTGTAGTATTCTAATACAGCCTATGGTAGTTTAATGCAACCTGTGGTAGTCTAATACAATCTATGGTATGTAGTTCAATGCAACATGTGGTAATCTAATGCAGCCTGTGGAAGGCTAATACAACCTGCGGGAGTATAATGCAACCTGTGGTAATCTAATGCAACCTGTGGTAATCTAATGCAACCTGAGGTGGCCACTTGCATACTATGGTAATGAATCTACTGACAGAGATGTGCCACCTACCAGTACTAACCCAACCAGACAGTTTTGAAGCTCAGCCATTTTCAAAGTTCATTCAGGCACTTTGTGCTTTATCATGGAAATGGTGATGTCCATAATTTGCCTATTTTGTATGTTTCATTTCTTTCCAACTCCATGCAAAGAATAAATGTATTTAATTAGATTCATTTCCATGGGTCTAAATTTGGACAAGCCAACTGTTATAAAGACTGAATTGTCTCTGTTAATCTAGCCCAGGTTATTGTTGATCAATAATTGGGTCTGCCTTAACTTGCCAGTTTTAAGCTAATGAAGGGGTTGTTAGAAATTGATGATACTTAAATGGAGTAAATTATTTATCATGTGGCTGAAAAGTTGAAAAATTGGGGCCAATCAGGGTAAAATCACATTGAGCATGAAGATGTTGCATTTTTGAAAATAAAGGCATTAGTAAAATATATTTGTTGATAAAGGCTGGCTTTGTTACAATACTGGTATGTGGCATGCAGAGAGGCAAAGTAGAAAACTATACTTTCTGAGTTAGATTGCTTCACTAGCGGACCGCTCCGGTAGCCTAGTGTTTAGAGCGTCCACCTCAGATGTGGGAGGTTGTGGGTTCAATCCCAGGCTGAGTCATACCAAAGACTTATAAAAATGGTACTAACAGCTGCCTCGCTTGGTGCTCGGCATTAAGAGGTTAGTGTTAGGACTGGTAGGCCTGGTGTCAGGATAATGTGACTGGGTGGGACATAATGCTACATGTCTGCAGCATGATACCCCAGTGCTAGACATCTCTGTAAACTGCCACACTGCAGATATCATAGTGATATGACTGAAAAATTGTTAAAGCTTCGTTAAAAATCCAAATCACACACACACACACACACACACACACACACACACACACACACACACACACACACACACACACACACACACACACACACACACACACACACATGCTTCACTAGCATTTTCCCATTATTTTAAGTTTATTTCCTGTCATTCACTGCACCTTGCAAAGCTAGCTTGCGTAATTTTTACTTTCTGAATAGGCAGTGAATTTAAATAATATTATGTATAACTTATGCATATAATAATTGTAATAATTAATTTATCATGTCGTATACATACTTTATGTTTATGTAATTATTGAAAAATCTACCACTGAAATCTTATAATCAAAAACATAATTTTCACAGAAAGATCAAGAAATTGTAAATATTTTGGTACGCCATAACATTATATATATATATATATATAAAGAGAGAGAGACAGAGACAGAGATAGAGATAGAGAGCATTTCTCAGCTCAATCAAGATCATTTATTTCAGTTTATTCCACACTGTAATCATAAATTTTACTTACTAAATCAATGTGCCAAGATAATTAAGAAAGTATATGATATACATAGATTAATTGATGCTTTTTATGCCTTTATTTCCCTGCAATTAATGGTTAGTAAATTCCATATGCAGGACTTGATTTAAAGTACCAACCATTAATCCTTGTTGAGTTGTGGTGGTGGTGGTAGGGTCTGGGATTTTCATTTCAGCCAGGATTTGATAATTTTTTTCATGTAATGTGATTGATAAAATTATTTTTTTCTCTACAAATGAGAGGAAGAATATGTTTTCCAAGCTATTTTGGAGATGGAAATTTATTTTATTTCCTCCCCCACCCCTCAGAAAATGTAATGGGGTGGCATGAGGCAGTATGTATGGCTTTTACCACTGACTCAAGATCCTGACCACTTTGTTGGGGTCAGTTAGGGTCACTTCAACTTTTGTTGCAAATTTATTCTTGTAGTGGCAGTGATGGTCATCATCTTTATGAGAATTTACTTTGGAAACCTACAATTAAACATCTTGATGGTGCATTTTGTATAACTCTGAACTGTAGGATGTTAATAAGAATAACTATAAGGTTGAGAAAATCACAAATACACACTCCCTTCACTTGTAAACAAGTGTGTATGGTAGAGTAGTAACTGGAGACAGGCTTACTCTAACTCCCCATGTAGATGATGGTTGAGAAAATGACAGCCTCCCCCTTCCCACACTGTCATGATCACTGTATGTCTTTTGACTGCCATCACTGATGCTTAGGCTAGGATGCTGTGCATTGGATACTGATGCTGAGGAAGGCAGTGGGAGGTCCAAAGTGCACATGATCAGATCTGCCAGACTTCTTTACTTTAAAAATAATATCCACCTTTTCCATATTTTATGTTCACTTGGGGACTTTTACATTTAAGATTTTCAGAAGTTCCTCTGTAATATATGATTTTCATGAGATGTAACCTTCTCCCTTTAGATCACACACACACACACACACACACACACACACACAGATTTTTTGGTACATTATTGGGCTGGCTTCAAAGACCATTTTTTAATCTATAATAGCTCTTCAGTGATTTGCTATAAGTAAACACTGCTCCCTTTTTATAATGTTGTTTATAAGAGTAAAGTTCCCTCTTTATAACACTTTATGTGAGTCAAACACATTGCTCCCTCTTTACAACACTGTCTATTGGTTACAAATACATTGCTCCCTCTTTACAAAACTGTTTATGGGAGTCAAATTCAAATACATTGCTCCCTCTTTATAACACTGTTAATGGAGTCAAATACACTGCTCCATCTTTACAATTCATTTTATGGAAGTAAACACATTTCTCCCTCTTTTTAATGCAATTTATTGGAGTCAGACAGATTGCTCCCTCATTATACCACTGTTTATGAGAGCCATAAAAGTGACCATATTGTTAGTGAGGGAATCTGGTACTGAAAAATGCTTCAGCAAGACTGGTTTGCTTAAAGCATTAGAAAATGCATTTATTCATGGCTAGCTATATTCTAATTGGTTCTCAAAGCCATGAACTAGACTTAGTGATATTAAGCACAAATAATTATATTTCTTAGAGATTTGTAATCTTCATTCACTATTAAAAAAGATCTGCAAGATTATGTTGGATAAAAGTCATGTTATTTCAGTCTTGTTTTGACATTATTTTGGAATGATGAATATTGCACAAGAATAACAAGCCACACATTTTGTATATGCCTCCATGATATGGAATGTATTAGGTTATTATTTTGATCTGTTTATCCATCAAATGTTACCAATTTTGATTCCTTACAAAAGCTCAAGTTCTCCATCATTTAGAGTAATCAAACTCTGTGAATGCTTTCACATGGTAAAAGAAAAAAGCCCGTTGATTTGGAGTCAAAGGTCACTGTTACTGATAGAAGAAAAATGGCTTCTGCACAATATAATTGGGGTATGTCATAGACCTGAATGAAACTTTATGGATGGTTTGCAATAGTGGTAAGGAAAAAGTTTATTGATTTTGTGATTAAACAGTCCAAGGTCATAGTCACTGTGGCTGAAAGAATAGCTATGGCTTATGCACAGTAACATTAGTTCTTCATCACAGACTTGGACTAATTTTTATGGATAGCTTGCACTGTGGGTAAGGAATAAGCTTGTTGAGTTTGGGGTCAAAAATCAGATGTCAAGGTCAATGACAGAAAAGAAAAATGGTTTTTAGTTGTACTAGTTGTTGACCAGAGAAGCTTATTAAATGGTCTGTTGTCCATCATCTATCATTCTTTGTCCAATGTCTCTTGTCAGTTGTGTTACATTAACACAAGTTTGTTGTCACTACTCATCGAAAACTACCTGGAAGATTGCCATTGATCTGACATCCAATATGGTTTCTGTGGCAGCCATATCGAGAATCATTTTATCATTATTCCTCCTTAACAGATAGTCATTTTGACAGTGGCCATCTTGAAAATCTTTCTGTTGCTAATCTTCTTGACTCCTCTTGCTACAGCAGATCTGGGTCTGTGCAGTTTGCAGTTGGACTCATCTTATAAGTGAATATAATACAGTACCTTGGTGACTGGGGTAAAGTTAGCTGTTACAGTGTTCTGCTGTAAAGCAATTTTGATTTTCTATCTTTCCTATGTTAATTAAAGATTTAATATTTTGCTTATATCAGTTTCAGAAGAAACATGAACATTTCCGCTTAATTCTGATGTATTTTTTAAATTTCTTCGATTGATATTGACAAAGATAATTATTTGCTAGTGAAAGATCTGTTTACTATTTTTAAGATCACACTGATTTTCAGTTCTAAGGTATTAAAATAGGTTAATGAAATAAATTATACAGCTAAACTGTATACCATTTTATAGCATAAATGTAAATTTTATTCATTTATCTGTCATCATTTTAAAAAAAATGAGTTAAAAAAACATTGTGCAAATTTTGTACATAGTTTCAAAATTCATCTTGTACTTCATTAAATGTCCAAATAAATTACACCAATGTGTTCTTTCATCTTTTGACAATCTTAATGATGAAAAATATAAGAGTATTATGATTAACAAAATATGTACCATGCTGTTCCCTGTTAAACAAATGTACCATATGATCAAACTATGTACATGGAACTTTTTTGCATAACAGAAAGGGACCAGCTGATACTTGATAGGCTAAGGAACAGAGTAGAGAGGTTCCAATTCCCTGTTATGTTAGTCCACAGACTTGCATCATTTCTGTTTCAAACAATTCGAGTTATTCAGTTTTTGTTTAAATTTTCTAAAATAGTCTAAAGAAGTATTTCTCTCTGTAACAAATAATCTAAAATGTGTGGATTAATTTAAATTGGATGAAAATGGGTCATGGCTCTTAAAGTTTCCCAGTAATGGAGATTCATCCTGATGATCTGCATGCCAGTTCACTCTGTAAACCAAGTGCTTTGTACAGTGCTCATTGCAAAAAATATTTGTTGTTTTATGGCCCTGGTACATAAGATCAAAAAATAAACCTGTAGATCTTTTCATAAGCAAAGTAGGGATGAGGTGTCATGTGAGCTTACTGAAGTCCAGGGTTGTTCCCTGAGCTACTATATGCAATCTTCCCCAACATTTCCTGACCTATTTACAATGACAATCATGAATTCTTTTGTATTTTCTGTTTTTTATGTACATATATAAGTATAGCTGATTATCAATGTTCTGTGTGTTTGTATGCATGCATGAGCATGTGTGCACACATGTGTGTGTGTGTCTTTGAGTGTGTGTGTGTGCTTCAAATAAATATGCATATAATACAGGGCCACAAGGAGAATTGGTTCCATGGAACTAATTGTGTCATCCTCTTTAAATAAAGTCATTGTTGTTATTATTATTATTATTATTATTATTATTATTATTATTATTCTCCGGTTGCAATACACAATATATGAGTATCTCACTTTGCATGAATGTACATCAGTTATGGGTGATATATTGTTATTCATGGTAGGGACTATTATACATTAGAGAATTTACAATTTCATAAGTTTCATAAGTATTTGGATGTTAAAAGTCTGTAAAGACTGTAACAGGGTATATGCATAAACCTTGTGTTACCTCACTCCTTTGTTTGACTTGATCAGACCAAGGAAAAAACTTCATGGAATAGGAATAGAACAGCCTTCAATCCCAGTCCTGTAATATTCTGGTTCACAAGATTACTCAAATAGCATGTTTCAAAGGCTATACTACATGTATACTGGTAACCAGTCAGACTATTTTTAGAGCACAATTAGAACTTGACTATGGTACAGAGATATATGATTTTTTTATGCTTATTTAACATTTTTAGTTTTTAAAATGTTCATTTATGTTTTATTCTGTCTTATAATAAAATGTAAAATACCAACAGTGCCCAAAAACCAATGATTTACCACTTCTTTCAACTGTTAAGAAGTTATTGACTTTGGTACAAAAATATACAGAATTGATGTATTTGCCTTTTCTTAAATGTAATGTTTAACTTTGGCATGGCCTAGATCCTGGTTCTGTATTCAGTTTAGTATGGCCTAGATCCTGGTTCTGTATTCAGTTTAGTATGGCCTAAATCCTGGTTCTTTATTCAGACTAAACATCAGTCTGATAGAACCAGTCAGGGTGTGTGATTAATTGTTTGAAAGATCTACTACTGGTAAAAATAAATTGCCCACAAGCAGGTATGGTAGTTATAAAAAAGTCAGGCCATGTCATTTTTCAAATGGTATCTGAGGAAAACAGTGTTAAACATGCCATTCTGTCATGAGTTGAAGTCAGAGCCATACATACTGTTGCTTTCCAAAAGGAAATGAACACTAAAATCAACAAACATCTGTATGGATATAACTCAGTGGTTTATATAGGGTCTTGAAATTATTCATACTGAGATTGATTTTGTATTGAACAATTTAGTGGTATTCAGGGAAAACTCTAAGCTAAAGACATACCAGGCAAGACTTAAATACCATCTGTGCTCACTTATAGGAAGAGTCCAACTGCAAACAGCACAAACTCAGATTTGCCATTGCATAATGTGCCTGCAAATCTTGGTCTGTATTGTTGTTAGTAATACTCCGTAGAAGCAACACCATGGACCCGAATACGCTGGCCTATTTTATAATGGCAGATTATGGTCTATGTTGTTTGCAGTGGAACTTGACTTTTAAATGTAGGTTATTAACTGAGTACTGAAAAATATTGGGCCTGAGGTCATGTGATGCAGAATGCCCAAGATATTTTAATACTATGGCAATGATCTTTTTATTAGATGCTTAAAAACAAGCATATTAATTAATTTTTGTTATAGAAATAACAGTTGAAACAAATGAAACAAAAAATTGGTTCCTTTTTATGGTACATTTTTCATGTTGTTCATTTTATAAAGGAAACCTTAACACCACACAGTAATACATGCTAATTTATTGCTACAGAAGCAAATATGAATGGGGTGATTCTCATTTAGCATTGAACAAAATTCTCTTTGGTAAGGAGGATGGAATGTCATGAAATCAAAGAACATCACAAAATAATGATATTAGGAAAAATGCTGCAATAAATCAATAAAAACTGAAGATACCATTGTGAAAAGTTGAACCAGAAAAATGCCATCTAAGGTTTCTATTGTGATTTTCTCAATGCTGCTATCATGGTTGAGGGTAAATTTGAAAGTGCAGAGTACGTTATGATTGTTGTTGGGGTATTTATTGCAATCTTTTGGTCTTTGATAATACAGTACCTCAAAAAAGGCTATAGATTTATTTTGGAGTCGCTTTTGTTTCATTAAATTCCTAGTATAAAATAAAGCAGTACTATGCAGAGTGGAAAAAGTGTACCATTTATGTGAAAGGGAAGTTCTTGTCTGCTACATGGTATCAAAGGTCGATTTGACTGACTCTCTCTCATACTTATAGCAGCAACTAACAATCACTAGCCATCAATTTTCAATATTATTACAAGCCATATTTGATTTTTGTTTGCTTTTTTCTCCTTGCGATTTAAACCTTTGGATGTATTCAGATTTTCTTTATTTAATTTAGATGATAGATTTTTATTTGGATGAGAGCTAGATCTACTGATTCTCCAGTGCTGGTGTTGGTGTAGTAGTCAAATATATCCCCCTCTGAAATTTTCTCCGGGATAAATAATTGGCTTGCTAATTCTTTCCCTATGAAACTTTTAGCAGGTAGAGGTGGGGGAGTATTGGATGTACACCTGGTAAAATGGGTTACAATCACTGATGGTGGCCAGCAGATTTATTAAGTGCTCAGCATCTGATGTTTCTATAGCCAATTTTTTAGCTGTATTATGAAGTAGTCACCAAATGCGTGCATATGTTTACCATATAAGGAAGGGTTGATTATTTATTCTTAATGGCGGTCAGTACCTCTGGAACTTGATCAAAAGTAGCAATGTTAACTAATGGGACTAAATTATATAATTAATGATTACCTATGGTACATGTTTGACTCTTCCTTTCTTAAGAAGCTTCCTTCTATACAATGTACTGGATAGCATCTCAGGATAAATATCATATTTATAGCACTTGATTATATGATGACATTCTTATCCATGTATAAATGTTATCATATGCTATTGACTGCCCACCTGCAGGGGAAGACTTACCCTGTACACATGTGTAATGGGGGGGGGGGACGTTTACATGTGTCAGTGAATGTGAGACTTGCATGTGCCCCCTGTCAATGATTTGGCGATCGTTATCTGTGGAATGACCTCCCTCGATGTTATTGCCCAGTGTGAGTAGATAGATAGAATGTTGACAGAGAACTAAGCAAGACAATTGAGAAGAAATAAACAAATACAAGCCTCCTTAAACAATAAAATAAAATAATTTAATTAGTTATTACATAAGCTAAAATTGCAATTACAATCCAACTGATTTACATTAATGGAATTTAATAGCAGTGTTCAATTTATGGATTCGTTCATCATAGTAACAAGTGGTGAAAAGAGTACAATGTCCATGCCTGACTTGCATCATCTGGCATCGTTCTCTCTTGACTTTGTGTATTCCACATCTAGCATGTATGTTTGGTTCTTCCTCTTGACCCTTCTATTCTGAACTCTCTATTTGCGGACTTCCCTCATTGAGTGTCCTCATCGGGTTTCTCAGGGAGGATATAGAAAGCTGTTCCCTTAAATGACAAGATTACGACTAAAGCTGTATATGTTTCACCACCTATCCATATATATAAAATCTCTCACTTCCATTATTCAGAAACGTAAACAGCTATCCACACTGCATAAATTCTGACATAATGTGACCTTAATGATTAATGGTCCTTACAAATATGCTGTATTTGAGGTAAGGTACAATCGTTATCTATAGTTACAAATGACCATTGCAATATACCAAGTCTGACCTTAATTAACAGTTCATCGCTCTTGCCCCATGCCTGGCTAGAAATTAACACATGTGGTGTTTACAAACAATACTGCCGTATATATCTGCATACATTACTATACAACTTCTTACACCTAGCTAGTCAGTTCCACTCAATAAGATAAATGCTCGATTACTACTGCATAAGATTCATTAAATTCTAGCTTACAGTGACAAATAACCTGCAAGATCATTTGAGCATTACAAAATCATATATAAATATGCAATTATCATTAACTCACGATAAACAGTATCAGCCTACAGACAAAGGAAATTAATTCATAAATCATAAGAAATTCTACACATTGAATGTTTGGATTACATCACAAATCCATCAATTCTATCAATGAACTAATAACCGTAAAATTAACGAAATAAATTGCATAACACTCTAACATATCAACAGATTTCTATGAAATTGAATAAACAGCACATTATGGATCATAAGCATATCAAACACATTTGCATTAAACCAAACAAACAAAATAGAAAATTACATGGAAATTAAAACTGTGTACCTTAATGCTGTTTCTTTTCCACACAAACCATGCATCCTAGCATTATAGCCTGTCCTTTCCTTTCAAGACAGCTATCTGGCCTCTTTACTTTGTTAATGAGGAAATACTGTATTCTCAGGTTTTTCCACCGGAGTCTCAAATTCGGTTTCTCGCAAGCAAAATTGGGCTAAAGAATTCTGAGCCAAGTCGCTACCTTAAATTCAGATTACTTTCAAAGTGTACGCCTTAATTTTAACTGACCAATCGAATGCAAATGTTCCTAAATTTTCCCCAGAATAATCATGTCTTTCATCAGATTTTGATGGCCTAGGATATGATGCAATTAGCTTTACTTTGAAGATCAATTATTTGACATGCGGTCCTTTACAAAACAATACAGTCATAGTTCTGATGTACTTTCTGCCAATATACTGTTATGATGACTGGGTCAATTCCACTGAAGCTTAAACGAAGGCCCTTTTATGTTTCACAGATGAAACAAGGGAAATCAAAGTGAACTCTCAAAGACCTTTCTGGCTTGACTACGATAAAATTTGCACAGTTTATTCAACTTGAAGATTCACTACTTCTTCAAAATTTGACACATTACAACATATATCCTTTAGTGAGTAAATAAAGACTGCACTACAATAGGATCTCTAACTTTAACATGATTTTAAAAACTAAAAATGACCAACTGTTTAAATCAGAAATAGATGTAATAAGGACTGCAATTATTAGGCCAATTGCTGTCTTTGTGTACTTACTTTGGCATACCTGTTGTTACCTATTGGTATGCCTATTGTTACCTATTGGCATATTATTGTAACCTATTGACAGTCCTATTGTTAATTATTGGTATACCTATTGTTACCTATTGACATACTACTTGTTATCTATTGACAAACTACTTGTTACCTATTGGCATACCTAATTTATTACCTATTGACATAACTATAGTTACCTATTGGTATACCTATTATTACCTATTGGAATACCTATTGTTACATATTGACATACTACTTGTTACCTATTGACATACTACTTGTTATCTATTGCCATAACTGTTGTTACCTATTGGCATACCTATTGTTACCTATTGGCATACTACTTGCTACCTACTGGCATTCCTATTGTTACATATTGACATAAATATAGTTACCTGTTGACATAACTATAGTTACCTATTGACATAACTATAGTTACTATTGGTATACCAGCTGTTACCAACTGACATATGTATTGTTATCTGTTGGTATACCTGTTCTTACCAATTGACAAACCTTTTGTTACCTGTTGACATACCAGTTGTTACCTATTGACATACAGTGTTACCAGTTGATGTACCTATTGCTACTTAATGGCATACCTATTGTTACCTATTGACATTATGATTTGAGGCATTATAATTTTCCTGATTTTTCCCCCATGGTAAGCTTGGGGTGGGATGCATTTAAGAGTTTTGAAATGGTTTTCTTTAAATAAAATTTTATAAAGGGTTGGGGTATCATCAAACATAAATTTAGTCATAACACAACTTAGGTATTTTAATCCATGTTTGTACTTTTTCATATGCACGGGAAAGACAACTGGGAATATTGTTGACGGTGCATTTTCTGAAAATATATCAAGAATGCTAGATTACAATGTAAAAGCAGAACACAAGTGGTAAAGATGAAAATCAGCTTCTACACTGTACTTCTTGTTGGCATATATTGGCAGTTACTCCTAACCTCATTTCAGAAGACAAATGTCTCAGTCTTGTAGATGAATAGTGGGGACTGACATCCAACATGAATTTTTGTGTTGTACAAAATCAACACACTTAGGCCCAAACTGTTGGTTCTGCCACATACCTCCATCTAATGTATGTTTCAATCCAGCAGAAATTGGGGTCCCTAGCAGATGAGGCCAGTCTTTTCCCACATACTGAAGTCTGGGATATTGGGGCCAGACCTAGGGGATTCTTTTGTGCTATGAAAGGTCCTTCAGATATAAGTAATATATTCTTTTTGAACTCATTACTTCATCATTCATTTATATATATATTCTTTTTGAACTCATTACTTCATCATTCATTCATATATATATATATATATTAGAACTTGGTAGTGTACCATGAAAAGGTACAGTATTATTTCTCAACATACTGTGATACATACCACAGTATACTGCAGTCATATTAAGGACCAACAATTTAATTTCTGCAGCAGGCATGTTTTTTCTTTTTTTTAAACTTCCAGCTCTAAAATAGCTAGAAAATATATCTTGCTCTGATTTATTTATAAAGTAACACTGTATTATATCCATAATATTGTTGGAAAAAATGACTAATCCTGAGATAAAAGAAAATAATATATCTCTGCTTGAAAGATAATTACAGCCCCCGAAAATTGAATAGTGAGAACCATATAGTAAATGATATTGCTATGTGTATTTTCATTATTGTATAGGTGTCATTTAAAAACTATCAATAAAGTGGGATGAGTAAGCTTAGATTGTAGTCGACGTCTTTTAGCTGATATTGTGTTGACATTAGAGAGCTTGTTGATCAGAATAGGAAGTATTGACACTGAACCCTACAATTTTGTAGTACATTATTGATAAAATAGGCAGGAAAACTTAGATTGGGATGCCAGCATCCGGGCAAGATATTTGTTAGAGAGGGTCGGTAAACATATGTGCACAAACTCAACAAAACAGAAAATATTTAGTGCACTTGAGACATTATATAAAATTGAAGTAGATGCACTCCTGAATATCTTAGGATGATTCTTGGTCTTACAAAGAAATACGTGTCACTTGACACATTAACATACATTAACAAATAACTATTATCTTGAAGATATTGGTATCTCTTCTCCTCTACAAATGGATAGCTATATAAAGTTTTTTTTTAACCAGTAGACTGCTTATGATACCTAGTTGGTCCTAAAAGAAAATGGATCCAGTCATTCAATATGGCTGTCATGATGACCGTCTTTAAAATCTTATTGTCATTTTAACTCTGCCTGAATGGTTGATTATTATAAATATGGGGTTTTCACCAAAAGACTTCTAATGATGTCTACTTTATCTGAAATGAAAATACTGCCAAGTTGACATTCAATATATGTATCACAGCAGCTATTTTGATAATTTTATTATACTGAAGAATATCAGAGATGGTTTCAACACTCATGGGTTAAAAGGAGGAAATGGTCTTACACTGGCGAGATGGTCTGATTTGTAAATGAAATATTGCTGATAACTGATCAAACAATGAAAATCAAGATTTGCCTCTTGATCCTTTGCCAAAAATGATGTGAATAGTTTCATTGTTTACAACAGCAGAAAATCCCTTGTTGGAATAATTTTGAAGTTTTGGGGCTCCAAAAGAAGTGTAGGTTAATTTTAAACATATTTACAGATGTTAGTAATTGCTGTTTTACTTATCCATCAGGTATAGAGCTTTTTGAAATTCAATCCTATTGTTGACATGCACACTGCATCTGAATGTTATATTTTACCAAGAAAAATGATGAATACTATAAACATCTGTTAGACTTGCTGTTCATAGATCTTTTCAAGGAAAAAAAGGCAAAAGACCCCCAATTTACACTCCCAGAACTTGAAGTGCTTGCAACATCATTGTCTGTTATTATGGAAGAGGATTCCTCTAGCATGCATATTGTTTGTTCCCAGTTGTAGCACTGCTGGGGGTTAATGGGCCATGATGTGTTCTTGTTCATAAAGTCAGTAAGCAAACAACCCAAGAGATTGATCTTCCAGAACAAGTGGAAATTATTATTCCTTTTGACCTTGTAACCCAAAAGTGTAAAAAAAACCAAAAAAAAAAACACCAATGTTTGTGCTGTTGTCAGGGGCTCAGTATTTTCGAGGCATCAAGAGTTAAGCTTTTGTCTAAATTTGTTCATTTTAATATATTTTCTAAACCTCTGGATAGATTCTCATCATACTTGGCATGAATCAATGTGAAGCTAGCTGACTGCTTTTACATTGAGATCAGAGTCACAAACAAAGACAGCTGCATTAAGGTTTTGGTTTTAAAAAAATTAAATTTGTATGCATTTTGTAAGCCGCTTGATACATTCTATTATTACGTGCATAAAGATAAGATAATTCATTCTATGACAAGATATATTTACCCACTTCTGATTGAAAAAAGCCCTAAAGAAATCACAGAGCTTTTAAAGCATTTTACAGTAAAATACATCACGGAGCTTTTAAAACATTTTACAGTAAAATACATCCACGGAGCTTTTAAAGCATTTTACAGTAAAATACATCCACGGAGCTTTTAAAGCATTTTACAGTAAAATACATCCACGGAGCTTTTAAAGCATTTTACAGTAAAATACATCCACGGAGCTCTTAAAGCATTTTACAGTAAAATACATCCAGTACCAATTTTAGGTCGTAAACTTGGTAGATTGTTATTATGACAGGGACCATGATTTCATCTCAGATGAATGAGGGATTATCTTTTTAACCTACATGTAATTACTGTCCTGTAGCATCTAAATTGTAACAGTGGGACTGTTTCATTATTTAATAAGGGGCGGTGATGGTAAATATCCCAAGCATTCCATACAAATTCAATGGTTGTTCTCTTAAATATTAGTGGCTCTGGTCCGGAAATGCCATCCAGAACTGGAAATGCCATTCCAGTCTGGAAATGCCATCCAGGACTGGAAATGCCATCCAAGACATTCTTGCAATGGACGAGATTTATATTCTGAACTTGATTATGTTTTTCTGTCTGTTGATGCTATGGATAATACAGAAGCAAAACATTCTGAAAAATCATTTATTCATCATCTTCATAATCAACTGCTCTGGTGGCCTAGTGGTTAGAGAGTCCGCTTCAGATGCGAAGGTCGTGGGTTCTAGCCCTTGCCGAGGCATACCAAAAACTTGAAAAAATGGTACTAAGAGCTGCCTCATTAGACACTTAGCATTAAGAGGTTAGTGTTAGGACTGGTCAGCCTGGCGTCAGGATAATGTGACTGGTAGGACATCATGCTACATGTCTGCAGCATGATGCTCCAATGCTAGACATCAGTATAAATTGCCACACTGCAAATATTGTAGTGATATGACTGAAAAATTGTTAAAGCTATGTTAAAAATCCAAATCACACACACTCATCATCATAATCATTATTATTAGGGATGTCATTAAATTGTGAAGTTGGAATAGATTTTTAAAAAGGTATAAATGGGACTTCATAGTTTGGAGTAGAATCTAATCCAGTAGATTGGGTTCAGTCTGACGAGGTGATAATCATTAATCTCTAGCTTTTGCTGGCACTCTTCTTATCATCATCATAATCATCATCATCATCATCATCAGATTTGATGACCTTTACTGTGCTTGGGAATTCTTTCCTTCCCAAGCATAGTAAAGGTTCTCATATTCACATTACAAATTACCATTCCTTACTGCAGACTTAATGAATAAATAAGTCAACTGGACTATTATCCTCAATTATTTGGGTTTCAGTTCAGATTTGAAAATTATTTAAATTTTAAAAATTCTAAATTTCACAGTTATTTAGAAGTAAATTTGAAAAAAAAGGTTTCAATGATTAATATGACAATCATTAACTGTACTTGCGCAGATGTAACAGAATTGGTGATACTTTACATATGTAACAGAATTGGTTATGCTTCACAAATGTAACAGGATTGGTGATACTTCACAGATGTAACAGAATTGTACTAGTACTTAGTGATGCTTTTACTCAATGTGTCCATATTAAAGTTAAAAAGTTAAGGAGTAATCAGTCTTGAAAGGGAATCTTACATATGCTGTACTCAGTGTGTCCATATTAAAGTTAAGAAGTTAAGGAGTAAATCAGTCTTGAAAAGGATTCTTGCATATGCTGTAGTCAATGTGTCCATATTAAAGTTAAGAAGTTAAGGAGTAAATCAGTCTTGAAAGGGAATCTTACATATGCTGTACTCATTGTGTCCATATCGAAGAAACAATGTATTTCAAGAGTGGAGAGCTACCAATATAGATAAATGGTGCACTCTTCTAGTACCTTATATGCCATCTTCACCAGACAAGGTTCTGATATGATAACCCTATCTACACCTTGGAGGATTGAACCGATATTTTAGTGCTTTGTCCTGGCAACATCTATTGGATTTCATGAGTTGCCTCCCTTATTATGTAAAGCCAGCTAACCATTAGCATGTAACAGTGGTGCATTGTACATCGGCTGTATATGGTGGAGGCAATTGACTTAAAAAGGATACTTTGTAAGCTTAACATTGAAAGTATGACTACGTATGAGAGGGAAGCTATTATAGGTGTATTTGAGTGAAATGTATATGTAAAAACAGACTGGCAGTAAAAATTGCTTATTTATCGGTCCATTCAAGTTGTCTGCTCCTCTTGTCTCAACCATGTAGGTTCAGATTTGAACAACTTAATTTTGATAGGATGCGGCGGCTTGCCACTGCATCCAATGAAATTCACAGACCCGAAGGTCAGAAATATCTGCTCGATCTGCCAAGATGTAGATAGGGTTATCATATCGGAACCTTGGCTAGCGAAGATGCTTATATACTTGCTTATAAGTACAGACCCAGATCTGCTGTTATATAATGCATCAGCAGATCCGGGTCTGTGCAGTTTGTTGGAAATAATAAGTAGAACAAACAACATAGACTCTGATCTGCAAGTGCATATGCTATGGCAGATCAGGATCTTATTGTTTGCAGTTTGCCTTGACTTGTAAGTGAGTACATATGGTATCCACATACACATGATAGAGATACTGTTTTTGATATTAGCTATGTAGTTAATATGATGAACTTAAAGTTTTGAAAATTACTCATTGACAAATTTCTATGGCAAAATGCAGTATTTCTACAATGTCTTGTTTATTTTTGTAAAGTTATAGAATGGTCATGTCACTTAAAAACCTTCTTAAGTAGAAGTTTTCAACAGTTTTTAATGAATTGAAGCTTGGTCTTCCTTATTAAGCATGGCTTATCAGTGGGATTGGACCTCTCATCAGGCTTGGGCTAGTCAATCTGCATGCATCCTCCTGTCAAGCTTGGTCTTCCTTATTAAGCATGGCTTATCAATGGGATTGGACCTCTCATCAGGCTTGGGCTAGTCAATCTGCATGCATCCTCCTGTCAAGCTTGGTCTTCCTTATTAAGCATGGCTTATAATGGGATTGGACCTCTCATCAGGCTTGGGCTAGTCAATCTACATACATCCTCCTGTCAGGCTTGGTCTTCCTTATTAAGCATGGCTTATCAGTGGGATTGGACCTCTCATCAGGCTTAGGCTAGTCAATCTGCATGCATCTTCCTGTCAAGCTTGGTCTTCCTTATTAAGCATGGCTTGTCAATGGGATTGGACCTCTCATCAGGCTTGGGCTAGTCAATCTGCATGCATCCTCCTGTCAGGCTTGGTCTTCCTTATTAAGCATGACTTATCAATGGGATTGGACCTCTCATCAGTCTTGGGCTAGTCAATCTGCATGCATCCTCCTGTCAAGCTTGGTCTTCCTTATTAAGCATGACTTATCAATGGGATTGGACCTCTCATCAGGCTTGGGCTAGTCAATCTGCATGCATCTTCCTGTCAAGCTTGGTCTTCCTTATAAGCATGACTTATCAATGGGATTGGACCTCTCATCAGGCTTGGGCTAGTCAATCTGCATGCATCCTCCAGTCAAGCTTGGTCTTCTTATTAAGAAGGGGAATGTCAGTGCGACTGTTCCTCTTGTCAAGCTTGGGTTTATCAATAAGCTTAGTCCACTTATCAGGCATGGGTTTGGTCCTCTTATCAAGCTAGGGCTTATCAATGGGTTAAGTCATCTTATCAAGCATGGACTTTATCAACAGGCTTGGACCTCTTGTGGGTTAAGTTGTCTTATCAAACATGGACTTTATCAACAGGCTTGGTCCTCTTGTCAAGCTAGGGCTCATCAATGGGTTAAGTCATCTTATCAAGCATGGATTTTGTCAACAGGCTTGGTCCTCTTGTCAAGCTAGGACTCATCAATGGGTTAAGTCATATTATCAAGCATAGACTTGTCAATAGGCTTGGTCCTCTTGTTAAGCATAGGATTATCAATGTATTATGTCATCTTACCATGCATGGAGTTAGTAATGGGCTTGGCCCTATTGCCAAGCCTGGGATTGTCAATTGATCTGGTCTTCTTACCAAGGATGGGCTTATTTATGAGCTTAGTCCTCATGTC
Organism: Megalonaias nervosa; assembly: GCA_016617855.1. Taxonomy (NCBI): domain Eukaryota; kingdom Metazoa; phylum Mollusca; class Bivalvia; order Unionida; family Unionidae; genus Megalonaias; species Megalonaias nervosa. The sequence continues at coordinate 53,991 of JAECUM010095478.1, forward strand.
AAGCATTGACTTATCAATGGGCATGGTCCTCATGTTAAGCATGGGCTTATCAGTGGTTACTTTATGAAGCATGGACTTATCAATGGATTAGGTTGTCATCAAGCACTGACTTATCAGTGGGCTTGGTACTTTATGAAGCATAGACTTATCAGTGGATTAGGTTGTCTTATCAAGCACTGACTTATCAATGCGCTTGGTCCACTTGTCAAGAATGGGTTTATAAATAGGCTTGGTCCTCATTTCAAGCATAGTCTTATGTATGTGCTTAGTCCTCATATAGGGCATGGGGTTGGTCCTCTTGTCGAGCATGAGATTATCAATGAAGAATCGCCACATGATTGCATGATCAATCTATCAGATCTGCTCCTGTGATAAAATAATAAGTTGTCTTATAAGTGGATAGATATAGTAATCAAGCTATAACCCCCAAAAGCCTAATGCAATGAACTTCAAGCAAGTTGAGGGTTCTGTAACAAGAAACAAGGCATGGGAAAGTTTCCCTATTATATTTATGCCTTTGATGATCAAGAAAGTGGAGCTCTTGGTACAAGATTGAATTTAAAATTTGAACTCTGTGGTGAACATTCTTGTTTGCAAAATTTACTAAAGTGGCATGAATTGATATGACACATCCATATCAAACAGGACGCATCCATCCAGATCAACAGGACAAGTCCATATCGAAAGGTCAAATAATACTAGCTCTCTGGAGACCTTCTTATACTGTTGCAAATCTCGATTTCACTGGCTTTATGTTTTTTTCCAGATGTAGGCACTTTAACTGTTTACTTCTTATAAATTAGCCTAATTTGTAGAACTTAGTTTATCAAATCAACTTGAAATAGAAAAGAATTACTTGGTTGCAGTAGACACATGAGGCAAACAAACATTACCAATTTTGCTTTTCTCAATTTTTCATACACTTAAATCTGTTAGCGATTATAAGTTTTTCATGTTAATGTACTGGAAAAAGAAGTTGGCATCAATTTTAACTATACTTATTAAATCGGTCAAATTATGTTAAAAATCGAGAGGTTACTAATTGTCGTACAATATGTACTCACTTAAAAGTTGAGTCCATCTGCAAACTGCACAGACCCAGATCTGATGTTGTATAATGTACCAGCAGATCTGGCTCATTGTAGTTTGTTAGGAGCAATCCGTAGAACATATAACAATGACTCTGATCTGCCAGCAGATTATGTGATGGTAGATCAGATTCTATGTTGAATGCAGTTGAACTTGACTTATAAACAAAGTACATACAGCACACATAGAAATAAGTCTTACATGATGTCAAAGTATCTGTAAGTGGCATATTCTTTTTTACTTTATGAGCATTACCATATATACCTGCTTATATGTTGAGTCCAACAACCAACTGCACATACCCAGATCTGCCATCACATAATGTACCAGCAGATCTGGGTCTGTGCAGTTTGTTAGTAGCTATCAGTAGAATAAACAGAATATACCCTGATCTGCAGGTGCATTATGCTATGGCAGATAAGGATCTTTGTTGTTTGCAGTTTGAGTCAACATATTAGCGAGTATATATGGCAAACTGGTAAATCTGAATGTTGTCAATTTCTCCCTAAAATGAAAGCTGTAGATTGAAAGCATTATCTGGAAAAGGATGTAAATGGTGACAGTATCAATTTATATTCAGACCTAAAATCATGATTTAGCAATGGTTTACAGCGAACAACTTCATTGCCATAAGGTACTGCTCTTGAAACTTTGTGTAAATGTTTACCACATAGCAGATGTGAATGAAATTTCAATACAGTATTGATTTTATTTTGAAGAAAATTAAAACTTTGAAAAATAAATATTTGTGTGACATTAAAAATGGGTACATTTTGGGAGGTTTTTAAATATGTTTGTACAATAAAATTCCACTGACTCATATCCCCATAAGCCTGTATTTAAAAATGACCAGTGGTCAGAGGTTGGTAATTTGATACCAAATATACTTGCATATAAGATGAGTCCAACTGCAAACTGCACAGTCCCAGATCTGCAGCTGTATAATGCACCAGCAGATCTGGGTCTGAGCAGTGTTGTAAGACCCAGTAGAACAAACAAAGACCCTGATCTACAGGTCCATTGTCCTTAGGCAGTTTAGGATCTTTGTTGTTTGCAGTTGGACTCATTGTTGAATTGAGTATATAAGGTATATTTTCATACTGTTTTCGATAAATCACTGGAAATCTGAGTCTTCTAATATATGACCCAAATGCATCAAACAAAATTCAGATTTTTGGGAGGCTTTGACAATTAATTCAATTACACAGAAGTGTATGGGATTTTTTAAAGTGGGAACTTCTGGCTAATGATTTCACATGACTCTTAAAGACAAGTGAAGTTCAATGACTGGGTACAAGACAGTTTTATATTTACAGTCAGCATCCTAGTACTATTTAGGGAATCATTCTAACTTTTGCAGGCATTAGCAGAAATGGTATAGATCATGATGGTGAAACTAAGACCTGAGTGGATGCCATTCAGTTTGACAAGAGTCTGTTCTAACAGATACAATCTGGCTTTAGAAGATATCAGAAGTACATTAACTTGATATATATACAAGACATCAGACTGACATACTGCCTCCTAATGTATATTAAGATATCCCCTTTGTAGGCCTTGTTCACTTATTAAGATCTCATTTTTGGGTTGAACAAGTTTAATATTTTTAATAAAAATCTGGTTAAGAGAAAACTTCAAAAATGAAACCAATAACTTGTATGGTAAACCATGAAAGTATATAATTAAATTAACAATTAACCAGAAAAGCATTAATGGCAGAAAACATCAATAATTAATGCATCCTGCAGATAATGAACGAGTCCTGTTTTTTTGACTCTTAGAAATAAATTGTTGCTTTGTCTTTTTCATTCTTATTGATTTTTTTTATTAAAGAGTACAAAATATCCCTTGAAGATGTTATTGAATTTATATAGGTCAAATAAAAGGTTGCATTATACTAAAATTACAATCAGCAGGAATCATGGACCTGAATGTCATCTTCATTCATTAACTTGTTCTGAACATTTCTGGATTGTCCTGAATTTTTGGACAAGCTTCAGGTCAGTTGTCCTAGGTTTAGTGTGGACTGTCTGAAACACTGTCCAGTGTTCATGCTTATTTTATGTACTGAAAGATATCATGGACTTGGAAACCATACAAATGTCACTTGTCATTGGAATACCAATTTTCATTATATGCAATTAATATCTCTTCTCTTTTGACATATTTCCACTGTAGTACAAATGGGATATCCAGTTTTCATACATTGTGAGATCTGTTGTTTCATTTCTTTTGACATTTTTCCACTGCAGTACAGATGGAATATTGTTTCTGACATTATAGTCTCTTTTGTCTACTATTCATTGTACAGATAGCTTACCTCATCTTGTTTCCAATTTAGAATGAACTGAAAATTAAGATTAATATTTTTGTTGGTAATTTTCGTACATTAGTAAAGGATAACTGTGTATGAAAATTAAAGAAAAAATTTCATATGCAAATTTCTTCCTCAACTTGAAATCAGAAGCAGCTCTATTGATATTCCTGTAGTTTTTGCTTACTGTAATTCAGCCAAACGCATGCAGTTAGACCCTCCAGTTTCCCAAACACCATATTTTCAAAACTTATAATAATTTCAAGCAGTACTCAAAATTTCTGGACATTAAGCATTATTAAGCTGAAAAATATAAAACTAAAGTTGAAATGTAAACTAAGGATTGTTTTGCCTGTACTCAAAAACTGGTGAGCAGTCACATGGTTTAAATACCCTAATTATCACCTGGATTAATGAAGTTATTGTCAATAGTTGGCTAACATGCTCCACAACTGGTGACTAAGCAAGTCACTAAACGAAAACCACCTAGGAGCTTGTTAAAGGTAATGATACATGATAAACAACCTTTCATGTTGAGACTGGTTCAAAGAATTGACCAATCACTTTGATGACTGTAAAACCAATGGTCCTCAGCATTATACTGAGCTGACATGGGATTGTTAGCTTCTTTTTATACTTACCATTTGATAGCATACAAAGGGAGACAAAACAGTTTTGCACATCAGTTCCTATTCTCATTAAAGTGGAGTTACTTGTTTTGATATAAAGTGTTGAAGTATATGTATGTGGTTATTGTCTTTGTTTTCCATTTTTTTTTCTGATAAAGCTGTTAACATCTCCAACATGCAACATGATCACTTTTATCCAATGATACATTTCCTCTTGGTAGGCTGATATTGGATCTATGTAGTTCAGTCTTCGTAACTATAATCTGACTACTAATAGATGCTTCCCGATGACGTCACTAGCAGACGATATTTTGCCCATTTTACCTGGACGATGGGCAACCTCGCAGTTTCTCCTATATGCGATCACCAAAATTTTCCATTTTTAATGAGGCACACTGATGCAAAGTCAACTTATAAATCACAAATATAGATACTAACAGAAAGCTTGAATTGCGTTCTGTTTATGTATGTAACTTTTGTAAAAGTATCTTGAGATTCAATGAATTTATTTCAACTTCCAAAGACCATATAAAATCAACGTAAATCTGCCAGCTGACCACAAATATGGTGGCTGATGACGTCATTTGGGAACTATCAATAGTGATATTCTGCAATGAAATGTCTAAACCAGTCTAAGTGATTTGGCTCTGTTACATATTCAGGGCAATGACTGCCATATTTGGAGTTGAATGTCGAGATCACCTTGAACATTTTTGAAGAAAAATATTTATTATCTTTTGTGTTTTCAGAAGTAGGGTAACATGAATAGATGTGTTTGCTATTGATACATATTGTTGTAAAAGACAATCTTTAGCATTATGAAACAACATCAGTATTACTGCTAGTGAGACTTACCACCGATATACAACATAACATGTGCCTATCTAGACATAGTACTTGCTGGGCTTGTTGATGCACATTCATTATATAAAAGATATTACTTTCCTAAGCAACATTGAAGAAAATCTTTCATTTTCTTTACTGTGCAAATTAACAAGACAGAGAGACAAATATTGTTTTAGTATTCATGAGTTAATGAAGGTAGCATACCCACACTGTATATTGAACTTATTATTATTTGGATACATTTGATGAAGTTAAAGTTCCTCATAATAAATGCACATCAATGATGTAAACAGTATTCCCATCATGTGTGTATATAACCTAAAAGAGTTAGCTACCTTTATATATTTTAGGAACTCTCCACTCTGGAGGTTCAGTCTCTGTCTCTCTTGCTCCCTCCCAGTGTGATCATACCTAAAAAAACCAATGTATGATTTGTTTTTGAGATCATCTCTTCACATCAGTACTTTCACAGTAATTTGTTGCCTTTCATACAGTCCTTATATGTAGCACAAGCAATTTTAGCTATTTTTAGTCAGTTTTGTCTGGATTACCCCGGTATATTGTTGCACTCCTCATCATTGTTTGATCTCAACACTTAAAGAGATGACTGTCATTACTGACTACGTTTATTCTAGAGTCAGCCACCGCTCCGGTGGCCCAGTGGTTAGAGCATCTGCCTCAGATGCAGGATGTCACTGGCTCGAACCCTGGCCAAGTCATACCAAAGACTTATAAAAATTACACTAGCAGCTACCTCACTTGGCGCACAGCATTAAGAGGATAGTGTTAGGACTGGTCAGCCTGGTCCCAGGATAATGTAAATGGGTGGGACATGATGCTACATATCTGCGACATGATGCCCCAATGCTAGACATCACTATAAACTGTCATACTGCAGACATCGTAGCGATATGATTGAGAAATTGTTAATGCTACATTAAAAATCACCAAAACACACAAACACACTCAGAAAGAATATTCCTCAGAACAGAATATGTCCTTTTAGTGTCTGCATTGGAATGTGGCATGAGTCTGCTGATATTTTCATTGATTCCTGCCTGTGAGTTAAGATCCAGGTTGATAACTGCCTGCCAGAACTTCTCAAGATTGGTGCTATGTCAAACTGGAAAGTTCTTCTTAAAATCGACTTTATAGGAATGGCAGGATACAAATTTATGTCACATTTTAACTTGAATTTCCAATCATTGAAATTCCCATTTCCATCCATTATTGAATTTCACGTGACATTTCAGTTGTTTAGATTTTGGTGTTTAAGCATTGGGAAATAAGGCAAGCTTGAATATTGACAAAATTTAAATACTGTTACCAAACTGACATGTTGTATGACACCTGATCTCTTTAGTACTGTATAATCCACCTATAATCCATTAACATCTTTAAGCCTTACCAAATTACAACTGATCACATATTGTATAGTCCAATGATTAAATGTAGTCTATTGTTTGTCAAATTTTAAATTAAGGTGTTGTGCTCAAAGGGCTGTAGAGGTCTTAAGCCAGCTCACTGTCACATGATCATACCAATTTTTACCAGAAATATGCTATTGTGTAAGCAAGGTGTGAAGAAAAGAATATCTATTTTGGAAGTTTGTAATAAAATAATTACCTGATTTATGACTGAGTATGTACAGTATCATTTATTCATCAATTTAAATGCATTGATAGGTATTTGTGCTCAGTCTAATGGTTCAAGCTCGGCTTCCTTTAACAGGTGTATGTCTGGACAGATTAGATGGGAAAAGCATGAAAATGATGGAGGCTTTCTAAAGGTTTCTTTTGATCTTCATCAGTGGAAAAACTGAGAAGAATTGGGATTTTAATGCCTACTGATAAGACAGTTTTCTACATCAATTTCTCAGTTTTATCTGCAGTTTTGAAATCCACATTTAAAGGAAGACCACCATGGAAATTGAATGAAGCAGGAAAGAAGAAAATGGAGACATTGATCAATTTACATGGTATTTTTCTGTACTTCATCCCTCAAACTTGCAATATTTTAAGATATCAGGACTATTTTGAAAAGATAAATTAAGCACTGGATGTAGAAATTCAGAAGAAATTGCAGTTTGATAATGCAAATTAATTATGAAAAAATAAATTATCTGTCCATATATCTTCAGCTACAATGAAGAATCTGTACTCTTTCATTATCAGTCCATATATCTTAAACTACAATGAAAAGTCTGCACTTTTACGTTTGCTTTCTGCATATCTTCAGCCATGATGAAAAATTTTCATTCTTGATTATCTGTCCTTATATGTTTAACTGCAATGAAAAATGCATTACCGTACTTCAACTTTGATGAAAAATCTTCACTCTTGCAGATCTGTCTATATATCCTTAACTACGATGAAAAATACACATCTCGGTAATGAGGAAATATCAATACATGTGGTCAGATAAGGGATTTAACCTATACTTGCTTTCATGACTATATCCATTTAGGTTTTTCTTGCCATTTTTTGACTGCCTATTGAAATGTCAAGACTTCTGAGGCTCTCCAAAAATCAGCAAGGCCAACTCCTAATGCTTTTCCCAGCCTGATCTGACAGATTCCAGACTTTATCCAGGTTTCTCACAGATATTTAAACAGAAGTTCAATTAGGATGGTAAAAAAAAAACTGTTTTCTAAATATGTGCCTATAGGGATGATAAAGTAGAGGACCTCTATTCCATTATGTCCTTTTATGTAAAGTTCAACATCAGTAGTCTGGGCATATATAGAAAACCTGTTAATGTGTTCAATCTGAATGATGTGTCAGTGGCGGTGAACAAGCATTGAATAAGGCAAGAATAGTGCCACAATATAATAAAAAATTTCTGGTCACAAACAGTTTAGTTCAGAAACTCCAGAATTTTTAAAAAATAATAATTTATCACTCACTTAGCAAGTTTTAATTTATACAAAGTGTGAGCCTATCTGTTCTCAGCTTCACTTATTGAATTTTCACCTATCTACCATTTCATTTTTATCGACATTTGGCGCAAAAAGTTAACAGACATGGTTATGGTGACTGAAAGGTGGAAAACTGTCCATGTAATAACTTGACATTTATACCAGATACATTGATTACACTTTGTAAATTGTTTACATTTCTGACAAGGAAAGATTTGTGGATAAAATGTCAAAGGTTAGGCAATGTCGCACCTTTAGCACAGGATCGTGGGTTTTCTGCATTTTTTCTGTCCTGCCTCTTCCAAATCATGACCATTGTGCACCACCTGAGCATACCTTTCTGTCAGGAATTAACTGAAAAAATGTACATAATAGTTCACAGCCATTTAAATCTGTATTGGTGCTAGCAATGGCAAAAGGTGCAACAGACAATGAAAACTGAGATGGCTATTTTAAAACAATCAAGGTTATAGTAGTCGGCTGAGTTATTGAAGTCTGTGAGAGCTACGTTAAGGGATGCCCTTGCAGATGAAGATGTAATTTATCTTGAGGTTGAATTAATGACAAAAGGGATTAAATTTGTGAAGAGATTCAATTTGTCATTGATTCATTGAATCCTTTATCTGAAAAGAAATGTAATTCAGAAAAAATGGGAATTGTTATAATAATTGTTGGTGGATAATTAAAGCTAAATGACAGCAAGATATGGAACAGAAAATTCCAAGGTGCAGCTCATTTTGTGTCAACCTGATATATAAACAAAGTATATTTTCATGAGCGCTTTATAAAACATTTATTACAATGATGTAAGTTTAAGGAAAAGATCATAGTACAGAGCAGATGACTAAAGTTAGGTGGCAAAGCTGTCCAGGCAAACAAGATTATCTCATTTTTTAGCACAATTAGTTTTGTAAATACTAAAGTGTATATTGTCTTTTCAATTCTGCCTCTAAAATGTTATGTGGGAATTGTGAATATGGGTAACACTGTGTCCCCTGCCTTTGAGATCCTAGATACAACATAAACTAGGGTATGCAGTGTTGAAAAGTGCTTAAATTTGTTTTTGTAGACCTGTATCTGTCTGTTGTTAGCAAAACTGCAGAATGACCTGTTTTCAATTCATTGTATGACTTTTTATTAAACATAATAATTCAACTCCATGTTGGTCAAGCTTCTGTCCAATCATACATGCAAGGGAGCACTCACTAGTTTGATTGATCATTGTTTATTGAATTGATTATTGGAAACTAACAGGAGTTTTATTCTTAGACCTCCAGTGTAAGTAAAGCTTTTGATATGGTTATTTTTAAAAATTTAGTACATAAATTATCAGTATAAAATGTTGCAAAACCCTCATTGTGATGGTTTTCATTCTATCTGAATAGTAGATATAATTACTTGTTCAGAGTTGGAGAGGTACTTAGATTGTAAGGAGATATCCATTGGAGTACAACGGATCAATTGTTGGCCCTGTCTCTTTCATATTATATCTAAAGATTTTCCAATGTGCTTTAAACATTCTTCAATGTATGTATGCAGATGATATATATATCACAAAATGTTAGCATAAAGATATTAGCTTTGTTTAGAGTAAACAAAAAGAATATTAAGTGTGCTATGAAAAAGATGTATGAAAAAAAACTTAGCTTCAGTTTTTGGAAAACCCAGTTAATGCTTATCTGCCCAGTGCAATGAGCAGCAAAATGTAGAGAATTGTACTTGGAAGTAAGCTGTACAAAATGTAGAGAATTGTACTTGGAAGTAAGCTGTACAAAATGTAGAGAATTGTACTTGGAAGTAAGCTGTACAAAATGTAGAGAATTGTACTTGGAAGTAAGCTGTACAAAATATTAAACTGTTAAATGTGCAAAATTTTAGGCATTCTTATTGATAATACATCTTATCTTGATTCAACCGCTTTGAAACACTTTTTTATAATAGTAACTAAAAAAAACAGGGCATTAAAAACGGTTAGATGTTTTATGTCAAATCAAGTCTGAGAACACTGTAAATCCTCTTACATACAGAAATTATTTGTCTTTCCAGAAAAGAGCAGCCAGGATGATTTTAAATATTACATATATTTTAACATGTACATCTTGAGTTTTCAAAACACTTATATGGATGCCTCTTAAGGATTATATTTTTTCAGATAATCTGTTCTTACTTTCAAGGTCTTAAATAACTTAGTGCCAGAGTATCTTTATGTTTTTAAGTTTGTATGGAACATTAGCACAAAGAGTACAGAAGGATTGGTATATAAGAAAAGTTTGGACAGAGTCTTAAAAAAATCTTTTACTTACATTTTTATGGAGTAGTTTGCAGCAGGATAATAAACAAGCACCTAATGTGTTGGCTTTGATGAAATTTTTTTGTCTACAAATACATTCATGAACAATATGGTTCTAATGACTGCATAACATTTGTAAAATATATGTGATTATAATATGCTAATGTTGTATAATCTGTTTCAGTCTTCTGTTATATTTGTTTTCTTTTATGCAGTAGATGTTAACCTTGAGGATATTTATTAACTACACATATTTCTTGTATAATTGTTTTAAGTGCAGGGCCAAAATGTAAACTGTTTGCTCATTATGTCCACCTGGATAAATAATAATAATAATAATAATAATAATGATGATGATAAAAATAATAATTATAATAATATTGTGGTTACTTGAAAAGTTTTTGAATTTGAAGTTGGCTCCACAAAGTATCAGAAGACTGCTTGAAAATTCTTAGCATTTCTTTAAATTTGTTTGATTTATGGAAATATCAAAAAGCCATTAAAAAGTCACCAACTCAGTTTTCCAGGAATTGTTCTTCCATGTTTGGTTGCCTGCATATTCAGCAAGACTTCCTGTTGGGTCACTTACATGCTTATTTGTATACAGCCTTCTTTGGGATTGTGACCACCTTATAATGTTTAAGCAATTTATGGCTGTTGTGTTGACTGGGCAATTAAGACTGATGAAAAGCACCTAAGGTAGATTACAATGGGAAGTGTATTTTCAAATGCATGCTGTATTATAGGTTAGGGGTCAAGTGAAGAACAGAGCTATGTGTTGTGTTTGTCAAAAGTAAAATGATACTGGATCAATTGATGAAGTGCTTTGATGTCTCATAGCATGAGTTAAAAGCTTGAAAGAATGAAATATACATAAAAGGAATAAATTTTCAAGAACTGATGGTGTTGGAAACTGAATTAAATAACATGGCAAACTCTGAAACTGATGCAGATTACACTTAAATATGAAACCATGTAGACTCTCACACACCATAATCAAGATTCTTCCCAAGTTTAGACAAAGTTAATTGTAGTGCTTGGAAATTAAAATGTTAACTATTAAAAATGCTTAAATGTCTTTATGAACCATGTCACAATTATGCTTTGAAGACAGATGGTTTCCAGGTGCCCCGAGTGGTCCAAAGCGCTCTCCATTACGGATCACTGCCATCTCACCTCTGTTTGTGTGAGTTCAAGTCTCAGGCTCGGCTAATGTGGGCACATGAGAAAGCCTGCCAGTAGCTTCTTGTGGGTCGGTGGTTCTTCCTGGGGTTTTCCAGGGTTCTTCCTCCACCAATTATACTGGCCGCCATGTATAGCCTATCTTGTGCTGAAAAATGGCATTAAACCCTACAACAACAACAACAAGAACAGATGGTTTCCATATGGTATTTTGAGCTCTGTAACATCCATTTTGACAAAACTATGTGGATCACATGCATTTTTGACAAGGAAGATACCATTTAAGATAAAAAGGTACAAAAAGTCAAGGTCAGAGGGACTCCAAGAAGAAAAATAATTGGCACATGATGATTCAAGTCAGGTGCCAATCACCATGATCAAACTTGGTGTGTGGCATTCATTTGAGACAAGAAAGACTCCAACTGATCAGGTAGAGTATATCATTTAGCCTTGCAAGGAGTAAATATTGTTACATTTGTCAGCCTCTGATAGTGTTGTTTTCATAATATTTTGCCAGATAAGGGTCACTTTAATTTGGTTTATTCATCGCCACATGATCAGAGAGAAAATGAGTGATATTGGTTGGTATATCTGTAATTAAAAGAGTAGCAATTAAATGAAAGGGCCTAACATGGTTCATGCCATTTGGCATGACAGAAAACTGGATGGCCATTTAACAGAAGTTTACAAACAACTATCTTTGGCAAATCCCCTATGCTGATTTTCTAATAGCTTATATTTCAGAGTATCTCCATTCTCCTGCTCAATTAGAAACTTGGCAGACATAAATCAAATTAATTACTTTCAAACATTCTGAAAAGAGAAAGTTTTGCTAATCAATTGGAAAATAGAATCCTGTTGGGTGTCAGACTGATGCGAAATTTTTAAGACACAAGTTCCACAATTTTGGCATTGAGACCAATAGTAATTGCCACACACAATAAACTATGACATTGAATTTGTATTAATTATTACTTCTCCCCTTCAGTTGTCACATTTGTTGTAAGTGATGTATTTATCATTTTGATTCTTTTTCAAGATCTGCTGCCTTTTCAGCCTAAATATTTTCAAATTGAAGAACTCTGCTGTAAGGAATGGTATGAGGAAGAATGCAGGGGAAGGGTTGATTCAGTCTAGCTTTTTTGTACAAGTGCTGATCGAGCTGTGAATGCAAATGCTTAATGTCAGTTACTGTGTTCTTAAACAATTGTTTTTAGATGACCTTTCCAAAAGGCTGTGCCAGTTTATGCTACACTGGCTCAGCATCATGCATCAATAGTAAGTACACTGTCATATGTTGGCAATAAATATTGGCAAAAATTTCTTCTCAAAAACTATGGACCAGTTTAAGTCACATTTTACATGAAGCATTCAGACAACAGGACTTCAAGCTGGTACAATAGATGCCGATCTGCCACTGAAATTGTCCTCATTACTAAAAATCAAAATTACTTCCTGAAAACTACTCCAGAATTCGACTACATTTGGCTTCATTCTGCTTTGAAGGTCCACGTATTATGCACAGACTGGTTGTGAAACATATGCAGGAGTAAATGACTTATTTCTCAGTACCATGTGCAATATACATGGCTTTTATTATACCATCTGTACTCGCTTATAAGTCAATTAAAACTGCAAACAACAAAGATCCTGATCTGCCATAGCATAATGCATCTGCAGATCAGGGTGTGTGTCTCTTATTCTACTGATTAATCCTAACAAACTGCACAGACTCAGATCTGCCAGTGCTTTATACAATGGCAGATCTGGGTCTGTGCAGTTTGTAATTGGTCTCGGCTTACAAGCAAGTACATATAGTAGCAATATTGTGTCCATGGATTTTGCTGCTCAAGATAAATTGGTCAAATACCAGATAAGTAAAATGATTATCCAGATGTTTGGGTTATTTGAATGTCATATGTGCAAATAATAAATTTGGTAATTGTATTTAATTAAGCAGTATTCTGCAGATAAAGTGGGTGACAATTATCTTCAAATAGCTTCTAGAGAAGTGAAGTGATGCCTATGTCACTTGCAAAATTCATCTTTCTTTTAAAGCAGATTGTTCCTAAACAAAGAAATCTAAAAAATTCAGAGAAAGTCAGATGCATGCCACCATGTTGCATTATCAACAGCATGTACTTGATATTAAACAGAACCCTGGGTTAAGACCTGTTCAGGAATATAAATGATAATTAAGAGAGGATCTATTGCTTGACACAACATTGCATTCAAGACAGCAAAACTTTATATTAAATAGAGACCTGGTTAAGACCTGCTCATAAACATAAATGATAATTCATGAAAGCTACTCTACTGGTAATTTTGGACACTTTTTCATTTTTGGAACACCATCAGACATTAAAAATCATAACTACCGTATGTACTTGCATGTAAGTCAGATTCAACTGCAAACTGCACAGACACCAATCTGCCTTTGCATAATGTGCCAGCAGATCTGGATCTGTGCAGTTTGTTAGGAATCATCAGTAGAACAAACAACATAGACCCTGATGTGCAGGTGCATTATGCTATGGCAGATCAGTATCGTTATTGTTTGCAGTTTGATTCAATTTATAAGTGAGGAAATATGGTATATACTTTACTCACTTGGAATAAACATAATGTGCCAGCACATATGAGTCTATGCAGTTTGTTAGGATTATTCAATTAAGAAAAAAAAATATTCTTGAACTGCCAGCAGATTTGGGTGTATGATTTTTGCAGTTGGACCTCACTTACCTACTGGTATAAATTATATATTTTGTATTCTTTTCAAAATTTTATAAATACTTTTCTTAAGAATGATTTAAAAAATTTAAATTAATGTTTTTTTTCACTTTATTTGTGCATCCAAATGATAATTGATATAAAAACGCAAAAAAAAACAGCCTTGGTTTAACAAGAACTTTTGGAAACAAAATCACCACTACGTTTTTGTAGACAAAGGAAGATTTATTAATTTGTCCCAAGTTCCAGAACTTTGTGTTTCTTTAAATGCGTTATAAACATATTTCTTGGGTGGGTTGCTTATAAGATTTTAACTAATCTGAATCACTTTGGAACAATTTCACATATCTTCTGCTTTATTTTTAGACAAGTGGCACACAATACAAATTTGAACATTAATTAAAAGCCACTTACTGATGTTGAACCCATTTTTGTGGTATTTCCATAAACAGTACATAACTCAAATTTCTACCATAGCCTTGATTTGTTTCATTTGAAATTTTTGTCTCTTTCAATGTCTGTTTTTCCATAAAAAATCTGAAATCTGAAAGATGTTTCTGCAAGAAAATAGTTGAACTGTATTGCCTGGTGGACATGGAACCTGAAGTCATTTATGAGCTAATACTAAATAATTAGGCAAAACCATTCATCTGGCAGCATTTTCGAAGGAAAATGCCCCAAGAAAGATGGAATTAATCAATAATATTGCCATTTATTGGGAAAATTTATCTTCGGTAGCCAAAGTTCCGATGCACCTTGGCAGATTGATTAGATATTTCAGTACTTTGAATTAGCGACATCTATTGGATTTCATGAGTTGCCTCCCCCCCCATAGTACGTAATGCCAACTAACCAATAGCATATAGCATGTAACAGCAGTGCATTGTACATAAGCCAAAAATGGTGGAGGCAATTGACTTCAAAGGATACTGTCTAAGTTTAATATCTGAAGTCTGACTACATATAAAAAAGAAGCCATTACAGGTGTATGTGAAGGTAAGGATATATTTGTGCAGACACAGACCATCTTATTTATAAGTCCATTTCAGTTGTATGCACCCCTTGTCTCGATCATGGAGGAACAGTGTTCAAATTTAAATAAATTTATTTTGTTTGGATGCGGTGGATTGCCACTGCGTCTCATGAAATTCACAGACCCAAAGTACTGAAATATCTTACCGCTCTGGTGGTCTTGTGGTTAGGGTGTCCGCCTTGGATGTGGGAGGTCATGGGTTTGAACCCTGGCTAAGTCATACCAAAGATATAAAAATGGTACTAACAGCTGCCTCGCTAGGCACTAAGCATTAAAGAAGTTAGTGTTAGGACTGGTCGGCCTGGTGTCAGGTTAATGTGACTGGGTGGGACATGATGCTTCATGTCTGCGGCATGATGCCCCAGTGCTAGACATCACTATAAACTGTCACACTGCAGACATCATTGCAATATGACTGAAAATTGTTAAAGCTACATTAAAAATCTTAACACACACACACACACACACACACACACACACACACACACACACACACACACACACACACACACACACACACACACACACACACACACAGAAATATCTTATCAATCCATCAAGGTATAGATAGGTTAACATATTAGAACCTTGGCTTGCGTAGATGGGGAATACAATGCAAAAGTGAAGTTGATGAGATGCAGATTAAACGTCAGTGTTGCACCTTGAGCATGAGATTGCACTTTTTCTGCAAGTTTTTTGCTCATATTCCCCAATTATTGACCATATGTGCCCCCTTTGGGCATGCGTTTTTGTCAGGAACAAATTTAAAAATATGCCTGCAACTTTTCTTCAGTTGATGTCCATCCATGTCTGTTGGTGCTGCAATGGACAAAGTTGCTAAAGGTGATAAAAACTGTAAGATGGCAATGAATTCCATATATACTTGCATATGAGTCCAAATGCAAACTGCACAGACCCAGATCTGCCATTGCATAATGCACTGGCAGATCTGGGTCTATGCAGTTTGTTAAGAGTAATCAGTGGAACAAACAACATAGACCCTGATCTGCATGCACATTATGTTTTGGCAGATCCAGGTCTTTGTTTTTTGCAGTTTGACTCCACTGAAAAGCGAGTATATAAAGTATCCATTCTAAAGCAGTCAGTCTGACAAGAGTTTGTAATAGTCAGCTGAGTGCAATGTACAGTGTTTGACTGACACTGGTGTAACATATTTCAAGGTTACAAGTTTAAAGTCATTTGTTTTTTCATTATATTCAGATCACCTCAGCTATTCCTTTAATTAGAATAATGATTGCAGGATTAACTGAGAGGTTACAAATGAAAAAAAAATAGTTAAATCATTCCTTGTCTCATAAATATCCAAAGCGATGAAAATGGCAACTATCAGCATACAATCAAGGTACGATCCATAAGATTCACACTGACATCGCAGATGAAATCCTGTTAGTATAAGGTGTGAACACTCAAGTTGAATGAAAGCAAAATCTAAACGTTAAATTCCATGGTGGAGCTCATTGCTGGTTAACTAGATATTCAGAAATGTTTATGCTTTCATGAGATACTTGAGCACATGATAAAATATTTATTGAAATAATGTAAGTGTCCAAGGAAATTATGATAGTAGAGAACAAATTATAAATTTAAGATCACAAAACTGCCAAAACTAAGATTATCTTTTTTTTACACTACCTGTGCATTATGTATCACAATTTGCCTTGGTCACTTTGAAATGTTATGTTTGCCAAATTTTGATGGCAGGGACAGTGTCTCCTGCTCTTGGAATTCTAGGTGTAACACTGAAACAGTAACCTGCCTCATTTTTCTTGGACTGACCGACATGTAAGGCTGTTTTCCAGTCATGGTTCACTTGTAGAGATTTAAAAGATATTTTAAAGAATTTCTTAGTATGTTAAATACTGTCTGTACTCATTTATAGGTTGAGGCCAACTGCAAAAAACAAAGATCCTGATCTGCTGTAGCATAATGTACCTGCAGACTGGGGTATATATTGTTTGTTCTACTGATTACTCCTAACAAACTGCACAGAGCCAGATATGCCAGTGCATTATATGATAGCAGATGTGGGTCTGTACAGTTTGCAGTTGGACTCATAAGCGAATATATGTGGTATCTATTTCAATACATCAGCTGTATGAAAATATATTGCAATATAAAAGTTACGGCAACACCTATCTTAATTTAGTACAAATATACAGTCATATGTCACTTCTGTTATATTCAGGATTTGAATAATTTATGCAATTGGCTTGATAGCATTATAAAACTTTATACCTTGTCCTGCATTTTTTCCTTTGAAAGTTCGCTCTAAAACTCCAATTGCTATTCCTAGTCAGTCCAGATTTAGCTTACCTACTTTATGGCCAGGACCATTTTACATTCCCAATTTACAGCTATTGGCAAATGGTTTGAAAGGAAACAATGTAGAACCCTGCCAGAAACCTGTAACATTTGTTATTGTTAGGCTACATCTCCAGCTTGAAATCAGGATGATGTTTCACATTGTGTTTATCCATGAGAGTGCCAGTGACAGTTTGTTAAAAACTCAGCATTATCCTGTAACTGATTACAAAAGACATCTCTTCGCTAAAAAGCAAATTTTGATGAAAGGTCCTTCAACTGGTATTCATGCATAGATGAGTTTAATCATTCAAAACTGTGTCTAAAAGTGTTACTTAAGAAGGATTTCATCTTTATATATTTGTTAATATTTTTCAATTTAAAAAATGAATGGTATTAATGTGATAACACCAACATTCTGTATAACAGTCTAAATGTTTTTGTAAGAATGGCAAATTGGGTCATTTTTAAAAATGTACATGGAACACTTATCAATGGAGAATTACAAGTTACTTTCTGTATTGTATTGGACTGAGTATTTCACTGAATATTGATATATATTAGCCATAGTATGTAATAAAAAACTTTTTTAATTTGAGAATTACCTTTATATGAATTAGCATTAATTCTTAATATGTGTTGACAATTTTATCAAAACTGGTTGAAAAATTTTGAAATTATTACCATTTACATGTGTCTATCTGTTAGGGAGATAATTGTCCATGATGCTATATTTGAAAATTTGCCACTGCTATATTTGTTAACAGTATGTTAACAACAACATTCTCATGTGACCTTGGCAAGAAATGGGATAAAAAAATGGTACTGCCCTATATGAATGGTTGCCAACTAACTGTAACAGTTGGTTATGACTTACTGAAGTTTCTAATTAATCTCTTTCATCCAGGTTCTGATGGGATGCTTGCTGTTAAACCAATGTTAGCCCCACATTACATCTCACAATGCAACCCCCCCACCCCCAAACATGTGGAGAACATCAGTAAAATCTTGTTAATAAGTTCACTAATGGGACTTGAGAAGAAGTGGTCTTTTTACCCTTGTGGTCCTAGCAATGTTAAATTTTGAAATTCAACTCCAGGTCTTTGAATTTTGCAGTTTTTTAACATGTTTAGAAGACTGGGTTAGTCATTAAGAAGAGTTTGATGTTATTTTACAGTCATCTCCATGTTATTCCATATAGGCACCAGGAATTTTACAGTCACCTCCATGTAATTCCATATAGGCACTAGGAATTTTACAATCGCCTCCATGTAATTCCATATAGGCACCAGGAATTTTACAATCACCTCCATGTAATTCCCTGTGGGCATCAGGATTTTTACAATTGCCTCCATCTAATTCCCTATGGGCACTCAGATTTTCACAATCACCCCCATTTCATGCCCTGTGGGCACTCAGATTTTCACAATCATTTCCATTTAATTCCCAGTGGGCACTCGGATTTTCAGATCTCCTTCATTTTCTCACATGTTGCAATGAATTGACCCTGAGTGTAGTAAAATTTAAAATCCATATATCATTGTGACATTATTTTAGGATTGGTGGCTGCAGTGTTTTCACCAAAATGTGTGATTATGCTTATTCCCCCCTAAATTTAATTAACTCTGCCTCGGACTTAAAACAAGCAATCTGTACATCTAAAACACATAAGAAAACCTGTAACATCTATCAACACTGACAAAGAGCTCAGTCATGTAAGTGCATGAGTATTAGATTGACCAATATAAACAAGTGCTTACTATAGTACAAGTCACATGGGTCATGTATGCATTTAACATGGATTATTTCAGTAGTGGGTGTAATTTTTTAGAATTTGATTTTACATACCTTTAAGTGGCAAGCATTCACTTCATTTGGATTCATGAACATCCATATTCCTTTGGAAGGTCATTATTTAGATGCCCCTTTACGTGCATACGGCAAAATCAATGTTAAAATGCATAGATGTTTTGGGATGAAATGAACCTAAATGTGTGATCCAGTACAATCCAGATTGAATGTCACACACTGTGATATCACAGTGATAGCTACACATATTGATAAACAAATTCGTACTACCCTCGATTGTGACGATTCCACTCGATGTGCTCTTATTTTGACCCAAGTTTAGTACATGGCCACTGTTGTAAAAGTCTATAGCGATAGATAATTTTCATCTGGAAGGTTCTTGGTGACAGTTAAGATGCAAAGCATTCAATAATCAGGATTGAATAGACTTTGCTCAATGAAAATTAGTGTTAAATTTTAAAAGAACAATTTATATTTAATTTAAATGCACATGCATGACCCATGTGACTTATACTATAAGTGACTTTTTCTTAAGGACAATGACATAGTTTCTTTGATTATCAAGTTGTTAAAAACATTACCAGCTGCACTTGGCAAGATTGTGCAATGGTGGACATTCAGATCATGATATTTGTTGGTGATGTCTCTGATGTTACATGAAGATTTTGGTATTCAGTGGTAATGTCTCTGCTGTTACATCCAATTTTTTTGGTATTTGGTGGTTACTGTCTCTGCTGTTACATGCAGATTCGTATTTGGTGATAGTGTCTCTCTGTTACATGTGGTTCTAATGCATATAACTGTGCCATTGTCTAACATGATTGCTGCCAATCTGCCAATCATGAAGATAAATAATTCTTTTTTCTTTTTGCATTAAATATTATGTGTGATGCGTCTTGTGTTAAAACAAACTATATGGGGTTTCTTCATAGATACCATTGTGATATAAAACCTGCTCCCCCTTTTTCCATAAAAATTGAAAATTTGCCCTTTATGAAAATGTCAGAGATGGAATTCCTTCTAAAATTCTTGGAGATATCACTTTTTTTTATCTGCCATGACATTAAAAATAAAATGTATGAGAGAGGGCATTGAAAATGGCATACATAGTTAATTTGATAACTAAATGGACATTGTAATTAGATAGCCCTCCCATTGGACATGGGTAATTAGATAGCCCTCCCATTAGACAAAGGTATTAATAAGATAGCCCTCCCATTAGACACTGGTACTTGTATATGCAGATATTAAGCATAATTGATTGACATTTTGGAAAGACCTGTTTCATCAGTTCATAATAAGGGGATATCTGTACTGTTATAGGGATTTGAGGATGGTAAAGATGATTTTACTGTTGTTCCAAGTTTAGCTGACCAATGATGAGCCAGCTAGCTGATAAAATGAGTTATCAACAAGAGCAAAACTGCAATTAATGTCTCAAATCCTCACACACATGGTGACTATTATCACCATTCAAAATACACTTGAAAGAGTAGTGAAAAATTTAATTCTCCATGGCACTTCATCATGACATCACAGTGGCATCAGTTTCTGATGATACACTATAGATTTTACTATTGAAAATTTGAGAATCAGCTGATAAGAAAGTGCATTACATTTACAGATGCATTAGATTGTTTATATTTCAGCTATTTTCTGTGAAATAATTTCAGCTTATTTTCCTGTGAAACTGGACAATTATCTTTTTTTCCTCTCATTTTATAGAATGCATGTAGATTCATTTAAAAAGTTTTGTAACTGTGGAAATTTGTCTTTGAAAGGATGATATTTATTTGAATTCTTGCAAAAGAGTAGGGCATATGAAGAGATCCAGAATTATTTTCTCCAGACTACCATTAAAAGTGTCATGAGAAGGTTTGATGAATTGTGGTTGAGCCATTTATAAAATGACAATGTCGAAAATATGAGGAGGAGGAAAATAAAAAGAATAATTAAAAGCACAGAATCAGTCTCCAACATTAAAAGGCAGGATTCATGAGAGATATGATATGGATACAATACAGAATAAGATTATTCATGTAAAACCCCCTTAGGGGCAGATAATATGCTTAGGGATTCTTGAAATTACCCCATTAACAGACTCATAACACAATATGTTTGGTAATTGATTATCAGATGCTTTTTTCCTATGAGTGATGTGGCTTCTCACTTCTACTCTCATCAACTAGATTGTGCTGTCTATTGAAGCTATATATCAAAACCACCAATTCTATAATCAGTATCTACCGTCTAGTACCAGTCTTGTTTTACCAGTCTTTATAACATTTCTGTTAGAGTACTTGTGAAGAGGATTTAAGAGGGGAAGTAGCAGCAACGAACAAGCCTCTCAGCCAACTGCTGATGTATAATCATTCAATAAACTCATCAATTACTTTATCAGTATGCTCATTAGATTTGTCTCAAAACCAATTAGACTGGTTAAAATAGTTATGCCAGATGATGATTAGTGCCTGCAGATTTTGGTTCAGGCTGTCCTCAAAATTTACCCCCTCCCCCCAACAACTACTACCACCAAAGAAAAAAGAGACCTCACCATGAAATTTTAGTGCAATAAATGTCTTTGAATTTGACCTCTGATACTTAGTTACATGAAATTTGAGTTTCTAAAATTTTAAATTATTGCCAGAACTGAAATAAACAAGCGTTCTTGTAAAAATCGCATTTTCTTTAAAACCAATTTGTTATCATTGACACTTTTACAAATTTATGACAGACACAGTTTTTTTTTTATATTGAAACTTTCATGGACATTGCATTAAAAATAATGAAGTTATTACAAATGGAATTGATATATGCTATATAGTGTAAAAAACTATCTAGGTGTCAAACCATTAGGACAGTATGCTTCTCTAACTCAGAAAAGCTTCATTCAGTAGTTGTCATTGCACAGTGTTGGTTCACAGTTTGAGGACAAAATTGGCTAGTTGTCGATTGGAATTCAGTAAGTGCTAGTTGAGGATAAATAAGTAGTTACAAAATGATAATTTAAAATCACTTTACACACACACATACACACACACACACACACACACTGTTGGGATATTTCAGTCTTTCATATCTAATACTGTAAGTTATAACACCTGGCACATTAAGAGTAAATCCTGTAATTAATCAATTTACACTATGCACAATCCCTTATGATATTAATTTTTTATAAAGAGCCATTTGAAAATAAATTGCAATAAATAATATGAGGAACATGAAATTAGACAAATTAAAATAATTAAAATAAAAAATTAAAAAAATAAAAAAATTCCTCCAAATACTGAAGAAAAATTCACCAAATTATTGTTGTTGGAATTATCCCTGTGATAATGGTATACCAACTAATTACTAAGCATTATGCCCATCTTGTAGCCTTTACCATGGTACCATAAGAAATTCCAAACTGTATAAAGGCTTTCTCTAATGCCCATAAATAATTTGAAAATCACTGTAAGTTTACAGTGTTTGCAAATCTTCACATCTCACAGGTTTGAAGTGTTAGTAAAAAGGTATGTATGGAAAGGCAAGACATTGAGGATCAAAGCATTTTGTACCTGTCATGTGTCTGTTGTAAGACAACATATATTTACATGAGGTATTGTTTGATTTATATACTTTTTTGTAACCTTCATCTTTTTTGTTCTGACTTACATTCAGTTGATATCCATGAAAAAAAAACTGAATAAATCCGAGAAAATGGTGAACCAGTAGTAAATGTTGGTAACAGTGGGATAAATGTCAGGATGCCTTATGATCTGTTATAATTAAGACCTCTGACTGAGAAAGAGATTATGAAATAAGCTTGATTAAAACATACTGACTGTGATTGTGCAATTTTCCACAGTTCAGTTAGGATTTATTCCATTAGTATGTGGAGATTTCATTTTGTGCAAAACTAGCCGACAGAATTTGTTTATATTTCTGTACATGTGATTGCAAATGCAGTGGTAAAATTCATGGAAGCAGTTGAAAAATAACACAGCTACATCAGTTTAAAAAATTGACCTAGCAAGTGAATTTTGTTATTTGCCAAGACTATTGATTAATATAAACTAAAATTTAAAGATTTTATTTTTTGCAATTTCATGAATTTCAAAATTATGCACAAGTAGAAAATTGTCAGATTCTTCAACCACTTGAAGTGTGAGTACCTTTAAATGAAAATATCAGATTTGTCTGAAATTGTGTTTTTTTTCAAGGCAATTTTGTTTGTATTATTACAGTTTTGTCAGTGACTAGTCCCTTGAGGGACTAATCTTCACATAATTTGCATCTTTTGAAGGAAACGTTAGTACAGAATTATGGTTGTGTGACTTTAAAAAATATGACTTTCTGTGATCTTTGTCCATCAACTGTGACCTTTGCCCTTGATATTATTACCAGTGGTGATCTTTGCCCTTGATATTATTACCAATGGTGACCTTTGCCCTTGATATTATTGCCAATGGTGACCTTTGTCCTTACTATTCAGACCAGCTCCTGGTAACCTTGACCCATGACAATATTACCCACCAAGCACTATAAAGTGCCTTCAGTGATTCTTCTGATGCAGATGTGAGAAAAAGTCCCAAATGTTCTTTTTTTTTTTTAAAAAAATATCCAAAACAATATAAACCCATCAGATGCCAAATGAATATTGTGTGTATTGAATTCCAGACTGTTAAATTATATCTTGTCAGTTTTTTTAAATGTTTTTTAAAATCTTTGCTGGATATATGCATAAGGTTCAATGGCACAACAGCACAATCCTAGCTATTTAACTCTTTACCTCATGCAAGCGCCTTTGGACGCCTCTACTCCATTCGCATGGAAGCACCTTTGGACGCCTCTACTCAGTTTGAATGTAAGCGCCTTTTGACACCTCTATACCATTCTCATGGAAGTGACTTTTGACGCCTGCTGTAACCATCAGCCATTTTGAGTGGGTTTTTGTAGTGCCACCTTCGGGGAAAACCCCCAATTAGACACTACATTCATTGGTGTGAATGACCATTACGTCAGATCACGTGGTCACTGTTTATGCTTTGGTCGAAATCTGCTATTTAAAATAACTGGGTCATATTCTCCACTCTCCAAAATGGAGGTCACGGATTTCGTTCAGTACTTACTCAAGTTTTCACAATTAGAATCACAACTATGAAAGCTTCAATAACTTAGGTAAAGGCTCTGATACTGATGTAGGAAGCCATTAGTTTTTATAAATTATCAA
>JAECUM010095479.1:0-157734 GCA_016617855.1 Megalonaias nervosa
TATATATATATATATAATTAAATAAAAGAATGTTATTAAATTATGAGTTTATTTAGCTATTTATGTTGTTGAATTTAATTATAAGGATTGACTGTTTATTTTGTTTTTAATTCAACGACGTACGGACCGAAAAATAATGTGCACAATGATTACAGATCTGGAAAACTATCTTGCAATTTATAAACAGGATAACAATGTTAAATATATTCAAGCAAATGTAATCTTCATTCTTGATATTGCTTGCCAAAAGTGCTATGTAATGTGACACTTTGAACCTAAACCTAATGACTCGTGACTTATTTTAAATTTTCAATGTCTCTGCTGAGATAATGTGCAAAAGAAAGGCAGTTTATTTCCTTCGAATTAAAACGTGATAAACAAATGGATTTGAGATTTTAGGAGGTTACACAGGGAGGGGAATCTACTGGTACCCACCTTAATCTCAACCACGTCAACATGTTTTTCCGTCAAAACTTCGATAGTCTTGGAGTAAGCCTTTCCATCAACATTTGTCGAAATCTTAAGTCCCCTGTAATGGTAACATAATTGCTTCAAAAACAGCATAAATTTGTAAGTGCTTGCAAACAGTGAGATCCTGCCTCCATTTTCATTATAGTATTGTTTGCATTATCATAAATATGCATTACGACTGCGAGTATAGTTCGGTGATAAAAAGCGATTGCATTGTGATTTTTTTTTTATTGAATGAGGCGCATGCGTTCTTTCATGCAACAAAAATTCTGAAATGGTAATTTTTTATTCCATGCATATTCGTGTATTTTATTTTCTATGTACTGTGTGAACAGTGAAGAAAATCAGATTACTTACCCAAATTTGATCAGGAAAACAGCAAAACAAAGTATTTCAGTTTAGAAACACATATGTAAAACTAAGAATCGTCTCAAACTTATAAGATATGGAACGTTTTAATTACGTGCAACTAGTAACCAGACGTTCACGCAAAGTTTATTAAAGAATGAACCTTATTGCCAAGTTCTGCGTGTTCGCATATTTCTAAATTAACATCACATTATACAAGCTGTCACTAAAATGTTCATGTAGCAGGTAGAACTGCAACAGCGTAAGTACGATAATCCTTTTGGACCCAACAGATCATTTTCTTGGCATTACTTTGGCATTATTTTATCTCTAGGGAGAAACTTATATCGAAGATGAAACCATTAAGCTTACCCACTTATGAAGAAACATTTGACTTCATTCTTGGAACTGAATGACTCCAACCCAATTTGAATAACTGCTTTTGAATTGCCCTCGTCTTTAGGAATAACTTAAGAGATAAAACAGAATATAACTCAAGAAATTAAATGTAGAGAAAAGCAAACTAAAAACTAGACTTTGAAGTTTCCATGTAAGAGCTGAGATTTATATAATTACATTAAAAAGATTTTTCGAATGTGTAGGCGATGAAACTTTACTTTAATTTGCATATATCTGCAATTATTGCAAAGAAACGCATTTCTCAGAAAATCTCGCATTTAACCCTGGAGATCTCTTAGGTACTTTCCAGGCGTTGGTGAACAATTGTCATTGACGAAGTGGAGATGGGAACACCTACAGTAAGCTAACTAGCATCTGCAGCCGACGTCCTGGAACAAAATGGTGTAAAAGATTAAACCAGAAAACAAAGCTGTGTTTGGTTTTTAATACTTTGTTCATTATATTTTTAATGTGTCATTTAGCCATGAATCAGGAAGAAACATTTGTATTTGTTTATTTTGTATTTTCATGGCAATATCTGTGCAGAAAAAGATCATAAAGCACGGACTTGATTTGTCCACATTACGTAGGAAACAAAAAGTTAAGATTCCCAAAGTTTCAAAGGTACAAACACAATGATGTCACATGTGTTTTAGCCCAGCTAAAGTTGGCAAACACAAACTGCAGCATAATACTGGATATTCAAACAGACGTCTAGTAAAATCAAGTGTAGAGTATCTTGCGAATTTAAGTGAAAGTCTTTATTCTATTCAGGGCAAGTATACCATTCACGAATTTGTCCAGCCTTTCTAGAATGTTCATGGAACCTAATTGTGGATTTTCATTCATCATTCTGCACCATTCCTGGGGAATGTAGGTTACAGTCACTTAATTTTCTTTAAATAATGACTGTTGTATATATTAGTTCATAAACCTACTCTGTCTTAGTTGCTAAAGTTTCTGATAGATTTTAATTACTCTTTTGAACTTTGTACACCAAAAGCTTTTGTCATAACCCAATAGATGTTATATTGCACGTAGTTTGGAATATATGCCCTTTTGATGCTAAAATTTGTTCTTAAGACCATCAATGAAAATTAAAAGCTTCAGCTATTTACCAGACTGTTCTCTTCTTAGAAAGTATAGTCCTCATTCATGAATAAGAACATGGTACAAGACTTACCAACAAATATTCATCTCATGTTAAAATTAAAGTCTTACATTTTCTCATATATCCTTGCATGAAAGACAAGTCCAAAATATTCAAAACATAGATCTCGTTCTAAAACATATATCAAGGTAGTGAAATAGAAGAAATATAATTTACTAAATATATGTCAATATCAGTGTTATTTATTTAAACATACCATCATCAAAATCCCGTTCCGCCATGGTTTGTCGTCTTTAACAGTGTAAAACTATTTTGCCTGATAGTGGAAAAGTATAATAATTAAATCAAGATGAAACATATGCATATAATGAAGACACGTATTAATTTGTTTAGCTGTGGGGTAAAACTGTGTCAAAATTAATAATGGCAAAATAAAGACTCAAGAGTGATATAATTTTGACAGACATATGTGGCGAAACTGCCTCGAATTTAATCCTATATTGGTAAAGAGTTATTGCAAAGGAAGGTTCTAATATTCAGAAATTCTTAGAAGAAAATGTTTCAGAAGTATATTATTTAAAATAATAATGATGTAATTACTGTAACTAAAACTGGAATGACTGCAATGTAGCAAAGCAGCACTGTCTTGATTCTTCGCATTTTTATTAACTTCTTTACCCCACTTGACCTGTTTCCAAATGTTAGAACATATGTGAAACACACCCAAATCGACATTCAGATCCATATGAGAGTCACTATAAAAATTTCAAAGTCTTGGTTACTATGGCTGAAGTATTAATTACACGCAAGTGTACACACAATGCATTTAAGCCTACTTGCAATCTAGCAATCATAGGCAATATCACATGGTCTCTACATTTCTCATAATGAAAAATAATAATAATAACTGGTAAATCAACAAATACTATTACACGCATACTATACGTTTCTAAAGAGGCTTCACTTGCACGCGCTTTTTCTTTAACGCTAAGTAATTATTTCACTAAAATTGGATGTATCTGTTTGAATACAAATATTAGTTCATGTATAAAATATGAACTTAATTTTGTCCTAAGCTGAGTAGATAACAAATACCGTTTATACCGAAAAATCAGACCACAAAACTTTGATATAGTAGCCTTACAAACGGACTGGAGTCTAATTCTTCAAACTAGTTTTGCTAACCAATATATCAGGGGAGATAGTTCAATACATGACACAGGTTAGTATATCCAGCTGGTAAATTTTGTATCGTAACGGCTAAAACGTATAAATCATGTTGTTATGCAGCCAAAAATCATTACATAGCAGTCTATATCTTTATTTGGGGTGCTAACCAGTTGGCAACCTTAGATTTGAGCGTTACCCCATTAAAAATCATTAATTGGGGTGCTAATCCGTTGACGACATTTAATTGGTATGTCAGTCCGTTTGCGACATATGCAGCTATTGTGGAAACCTTTCATCAAGATTGTTACTTTTTTTTCAGGAAAGAAGATGCTTTCACGGGGTTGGATTTAGATGGTTGCATTAGATGGGTTAGATTTAGATAGGTTCAGTGGAGTCGATTGGACTCCTTTTCCCAGTGAAAATAATACACTCTCAGTGTAAATCCGTCACAACTTGTCCAATGTATAAAAAAAATAAACAACACCATCATTCTTTTGAACTCCAACTACCTTAAGAAACAATCTGAATCTGTCCATGGCTTCTTCGTGTGGATAGCAAACTTTTCTTAAAATATTTGTTTTCCACGAGCATAGAACACTTTGTTTTATAAACTCTACTTTTCTAAAAGTAAAAACAAAATAGATTCTCGCCAAAATAAGTTAAGGAGCAATCTACATGGAGACTGTAAGTGCTAAGCATAAAGTGCCTCGCTTTCCGAAATCATCTACACTGATTACTTTCATAATGAAGAAACAATACTGATAATGAAGAGTGAGATACATTTGAGCGTAGAGAGTAAAGCAGTACCTATACAAAGCCAACTCTCATTATCAGGAGTGATTTCTTCATAAAAGTATTAATTTGTCACTTCCTTTTGTTAAAGTAAGTTGTAGCACGAAGAACAGTCAATCCTCGTGTATGTTTAAATTTTTCGCTTTCTTGACAATTTTTGCCATTTTACACCACACCTTGCTTCGCACATGAATCGCTTTATTGGAGAAAATTAAAATTTAGAATGTTCATCTAGAAAGTAAATCTAAAGAAAGTGTCATTTCTGAAGAAAGTTTAAATATCAGAAGAAATGGTCTTGTGAATGACAGGTACGGCTATTGATGGACCAAAATATGCAAGCCCTACAGCTCTCAGCAACGGTTTGTATTTATAATGTATATTATATGTAAAGCACATACTTGTATATTTAGTCTATATACAAGCAGACAAACCTGCTAAATGTTGTAAGAAAACTTAGAAAATTACATGGCACCAATATTTAACAAGCATGCAGATTTTAGAAGAAAGGATAAAGAAATAGGCAAGAAATTTATTTGCATATTTTGCCTACAGTAGCAAGATTGTAAAGCATGTCCAAAAGCAAGTATTTTTATGACCTTCAAAATGGCTTTTGAAAATTAATATCTTTTATAAATGTGTACCGTCTTATATTATTCTTACATGAATTTGCAAAGACAATACTATAAAATACACCACCACACCAATTAAAGTTAACTTCACAACGATATTTGTCACGTTTGCCACATTATTTTCTGTTGGACACATGCATTCGCCAAAACAGCCTACATTCAATAAGAAACTGAACTCGATATATGACAACATACCAGCAGTAGTTTATAGAATAAAAAGTGTATGATGTTATTTCTATCACAAATGGAACCCCACACAGTATTATCGCTCTATGAAACACACGTGCACATACAGAAAGTGAAAGAGAAAGTAAGCAAACTCAGTAATGTTTTTAGTCAGACTGTTAAATTTGCCTTCTTTGCCAAATAATACGTCAAATTTAAAATGGTTTATCCATTTGAATACAATCTAAACAAATAATTACAAACCACAAAGGCTTCTTAAATATAAAAAAGACCAGATGTCCAAAGTGGACAAGTCTTGTTCGATCTAAATTATTCACTGTACAAATACGTTTTTATTCGTTATTCCTTCTTCGGGATGGGGGAGGGGGCAACAGCTTTATCATTTCAAATTTGACAAAAAACTTGTCAGATTCAAGTATTCAGGATGATTAATGACAACTTATATTTCATAAGCTATCCTCGCCCGTTAGATAACAGTTTGGAAGTTTTCATTATTTAGCAAAGACGTTCATGTTCTAAGACAACACCTGTAAAGGAGACTACTAATGCTTTGGCTTTTTTTCATCCTCGTAACTATATTAATAGGCAAATTTTCATCTGTTAGAAATATGAAGAGAATATATTGTTTTTGTTGCTTTTTATGCTTTTTGTACTATTGTTTTCAGCATAGAACACAGTACCAGTCTTTTTCATAATATCAACTAAACAAGATTTCCACACATTTTGCATACAGCAATATGAAGCAAGACGTACTTCTTTGCCAGCTTTCGCTTTGTTGGTTTAATGTACACCACTTTAGCGTTATAAATGTTCCCCCATTGACACATTTCAATATCTCATTATGAAATATATAATAAATGTTACAATCGTATCCCTGATAAATTAATACCAAATTAGACTTGTACTCGTAACCATGACATGATTAGACAAACTGAAATGGTACCGAGGCAAACAGCATGCAAAAAAACCGCATTTGGAAACATAACAGCCTCTGAAGCAATGTACAGCATCTAAATTCCCACATTTTTAACGAAAGCTGCATTTGCACCTATTTGCATTTATATAAACCAGTCATCTCACATCGTTTCCTTCAACAAAAGGTTGTATATCATTTGACATCAGAACAATAATGTGTTTTCCATAAAGATTTACACACACTGATCAGTATCAAAGCATTGTACCTTATTCCCACTAGTCCGTAATTGAGTCTCCTTCCAAGCCCTTGTCCTTGTTTTTCTTACCTTGTACAGTAACCCCAGTGGATTGCACGACAGTGTATTCAGATCTGATAAGTCTTAAGTTTAAATAAGTGACAATCGTACATGCGCAGATGGTCTTTAATCTTGAACAAAATTAAGGTTTACCCCGAAGTTATTTATTCCAATAAATGCAATGTTATAATAATCACGCAGCATCCCTATTATGTACTAACTTTAGCAATATTAGGACCAAATCTCGAATTTTAATATGACTAAAGAGGGCATGTTCATATGCGGCTTGTATTCTTTGTTAAAATATTTATAAACAAATATATATTCCTGATCCTTATTTTTTATTTTTATGAGGAAACATTTGGTATGGGTGAGAAGGGTTTGAGTAGATTTCCTCTGCAATAAGTAGGAGGCGGAGTGAAATGAAACCCGCCTTATTGACTGGTTTAGAAGGCATATGATTCGTCACATTTATGATGTTTTACATAAGAGGCTTACCTATGTAAATGAGATACTCAGAACCATCCACTCTTGTACATACCTGACATGTATCAATTCTCTCTCCGAAATGTCATTTCTTTCTTGACCCTGGAAGTATGCGTTAGCTTCAAGACAAACTTGTCAGTTCTTTCGGATCGTGTTCATTTCAGTTTCTGTTTCAAGATATGTGCAAATCGCCAGACTTCTACACTTAAACAGCGTGATCTTTGATGGAGCTTTTGATGCATTTTTGACATGGAAACTACGGAAACGTTCTCACAGATGGCAAATTCTGAAAATGAAAAACAGATTAAAATCATGAAAAAGGGCCCGTATAGAGTGCGAACAGCTTCTGACCAGACGCTTTTAACCACATATTTTTCTAATAGGATAACTGTTAAATAAAAGTCAAGGTTAGTAATTCCTGAAATTGTAATTTCACACCTATTTTCACATGTGATACTAATCAGTGTTCACTTTAACCAGCTAATATCTTGATTTCTGAATTTCCCCCAGGAAACATTCAAACTTAAATACTTTACAAATATAATTTGCTTCTATCTCTATGAATACACTTATTCTCGCCCAAAACCTACATCTTTAATTTCTGCAATAGGACCTTTCTTCACAAATCAGTTTGGCCCCAATTGTTTTTCCACTAGATTTTTGCTCCTGTTCAGTATAACGTACTAATGGGTGTGTGATTCATTTAAAAAAATTAATTGCTTTTCTTATTGTACGGTCCATTACTCACAAAATCTATTGCCTGAAAGTAAAACGTCTATAATACAAATTTGTATCTATCATTCTTACACAGGCCTCATTTATGTGAAATGAATATAAAAATAGTTCACCAAGTTTCTATCAAATAACAGGCTAATGACCATTCATCCATTCAGCCGATAATAACTTGGATATCTTATTAGGAGAGTGCTGCAATCTAAATTTGAATAATATATGTTCATATATAAATGTGTTGCAATATTATGCTGCAAAACATTTGTGAGTTACTACAATATGAGTACATGCACACAATTTAGAATTGAATCAAGGGAGATATCGATATATAAAATAACTTTCGTTCATTTCAATTTCAATTCAAAGCTATGATAATCTAAATCTTCATTACTGTTTTAATTAACTATATTATCGTAAAATCTGCACGTGCCAACGCAGTAAAATAATTTCCAAATGTATTTGTTTTCTCAGTGGAAGATAGTAACCACTTTATCCGTAATTTTATCTGAAATTTTAGTGTTTTAATTGAACCTAATTCATTTGTTAAAATAATAAGGCTCATTACATTTATTGAAAATCCGACAATCGCCAATCGTTTAAGAACTCTATTTTAATCTATTTTTAGTCTGTGAGGTGATTGTTCGTGGACTTACCGAGTGTGACAATACATTGATGTAATCAGTCATAAATTCCGTCAAATAATTCCTCGACTGCCTACGAGCTCTAGATTTGTAACAACATGATAAACTAAACGAATTTTCTTTCTAAAAAAAAAAGAGTATAATGAAGTCTTTCTTCTTCTTCTATTAATAGGCAGGTTTACATCAGCTTACTTATGAAGGAGAAGTGGGGTATCAGGAACAGGCCTTGTTATTGTACCTTGATATTTATCTTTCATGTTTTATGCGCTGGTTTGATGTTATCTATAGAATAGAATGTATATGATGTTGCGTTGACATTGCTAAAGACTACCATTGACAGCAGATCTCAGATGACCCTATACGGAAGTATATTGAACTTTGTTTAAGAGATTTTGTCATTAAGTTCCATTCAGGCACTTGTATATTCAGATTGCTTTTAGAAAATCAACCTCATGGTGAATTGTGTCCCATTCAGGTTCTACAAATATAATATCATGTGAATGATCAGATAAAATCACATCTAAAACGACGCATCGCCCAACCTACAACCTTCAAGGCATGTCTAGTTGACGTATTGCAACGTTTTTCCATACCTTAGAGCAATAATCAATCATTAGTACTATATCAGTATTATGACATAAGAGACAGGTCTCTTTCGGTAGATATATTTTAATATACCTAATGCAATTTTGAAAACAATTCTATATAAATTTATATGTATGATTTATATGATTATCCCAATGTAAGTTGTTGTCAGTATATAGACCTAATAGTTTCTCCCAATCAACACTTTCAAGACATCGCCCATTGTAGATAAGAGAGAGTTTGTGATTACCAAGTGTCCGAAATCTTTGCGATTTTCCCATAATAATACTTAGTGCTATCACTATTTATCATTTTAAGTTTTCTGGAGGTCAGTATTTAATTTCTCCGCAATAAAACATTGATTTTACTACCTGATGTGTGGAGAGTTGCGTCAACTGAAAACAATTGAGTGACTAACTGAACAATATTAAGGATATTGAATTGACTTTTTGCAGGATTATTTTGTTTCTAGTTATAAAAATATATCAGAGCTTCAACCCTTTCTTTAAGCAATAGATCAGTTATTCTGGTCTGTGATGTGCAGCAAGAGTGAGATCGATTGAATCCTGGATGATCCTCGTGGAATTATGTATAAGCGTCAAAGAATTTGTACATTTGCTGAACTATTTTGCTTTACAAAACTTCTGATAGAATGGGAACTATTGATATTGATCTGTCGTTACTTAGATCATTTTATATCCATTTGTACAGCTGTGTGTGACCTTTGCACTTGTTTGGGCTTCTGACGAAATGCGACTCACAATACTTAGTTGAAAGATATGTGTTAAAGGACTGATGAAGAACGTTTCAGGATTCGGGGACCAATGCCGTCCGGGCTAAGGATTAATTAACATTTAATTCTTTGAGTTTCAAGGAGTTTTCCTCCTATACAATATTTCACATTTACAAATATTCATCACGGGTAATTTAGTTTTGCCGTATAATAGCTCAGCATGAAAGTAAACTTTGGCAGAGTAATTATTATGGGAGTAGTGACAAGAGATGCATGCATTCACTTAATCAACAAATATGACTATCTGATTTAGAGATATTTGTTCATTATGCATAAGCTCTAAAGTGATGAAGCTATTTTGGGATTGTGGTTAGTTCTTGTAGGTATCTTCAAATCAAACAAGATTGTTAACTTTCTTCAAAGCTTGGTTGTAGTAATTTCCTTCAGCCTCAACAAATTACTGTTTTGCCATATCTCGTCACTTTCTACGTTTGTGCACATCCTTCTTTTCTCTAAATTTATCAGGTACATATCTTCCTTTTGTTAAATCAGAGTTTAATGTATTTGAGTCCATTTGATATTTAATCTTCTTTATTTGCTGGGTGCATGTCGATCAATGACTTTGTAAAACAGTTGGTACCAAGTATCTAAGACAATGTCTACCTCAGATATACTGCTGAGTATTCTTCTGGCAAATAAATCTCTTCTAGGTATTGGAGTTCGAAAATTGTGTTCTTTAAGGTACGAATCTGAGTACCAATCATCAGTCTCAAGATAGGACTTTGAATATCAGTCGTCAGATCTGAAATAGCTTCATAAAATTAATTTTTTTACATGCATTGTCACGATTTTCTGAGTCTATGGCCTAACAATCCAGCACGTACGAAAGCTTTTATTGAACCAGAAACAAGCATCCAAAGCTGATCCCTGAGACGTAAATGGGAGAACAGACGAAAATTCATTATACATATTTTTTTGTATGGCTGTTGACTTTCTACGATAATTTAAATACTTTTTGGCTATCGTAACCCTTCTATCCAGTTTTTGTTTTGTCTTTGTAAGTACCTTGTTCCCCTGACGTAAATACTCAAAAAGATTTTAATTCAATCAAGGGTTTCTAGTATGCTGGTATTTTTATGTCATACAGAAATACAATCGTGAAAATTCTTATGAAATTTAATTTCTTGGCGTAAGTTGTGAGGAATTGTTTAGATCTTTTCTGTTTCAAGCAAGGACCTTTTGACACGTTCTTAATTAACCAATCTCGCAAGAGATGTGCATGTTATAATCGTATATTTTGTCGTCGTATTCTATCTACAGTGTGCTTGGAGCGTTGAGGGTTCCACGGGGTTTAACATTGGACCATAGGTTCACATTATTAAGGCACCTGAGTGCTCTACGCGAAATCCTAGGTTAAAATTGTCCATAGGTTTATCATGTAGGAGACACTAGAGGTTTCTTCGGGAAATGTAATGTTAAACGTTTTTTACTGTTCAGCACACCCCCTACTAACTAACCCAAAAGGGTAAGAGTGTTCAATCATACACCATATACTTAAGTTTATACAAACATACTATCACACATGATGTCTGTACTGGATATGTTAAATTTTGTTAACTTCCAACATACTCCAAGCAAAACACCATACTATCTAACCCAAAAGTATATCATGTTTACATATATACCTACATACATACATACATACATACATACATACATACATACACTGGCCACCTGCTCCCAAACTTCCTTTTCCTCCTCCTCCTCCTTCATCCAATCAGGATTTCCAAATCTTCTGAATTTTTCCTGGATGGCTTCAGCCGCTCCCTTTGCTTCCTCTCCGGCCCATTTACCCTATCCTCTTCAGCCAACACCGCTTTGCCGCTTTGAAATTTCCTCATCCATCGCCTCTCTGACGAACCCTCAACTTGGACAAGTGCTCCTTGTGGGCTTAACAGTCCATCTCCTTCACTTTACACTGAAGGTGCTGCACTCTTTCCATCAACCTGATGGCTTCCATCAACTTGC
The DNA here is from genome assembly GCA_016617855.1 of Megalonaias nervosa. NCBI lineage: Eukaryota > Metazoa > Mollusca > Bivalvia > Unionida > Unionidae > Megalonaias > Megalonaias nervosa. The sequence goes on from JAECUM010095479.1 coordinate 11,523, forward strand.
CCACCTTCCAATGTTTGCTAGCCATTCTTCTTCTTATTTAGACACGATCGAAGTTGAATGGAAAGACTGGCGAGCACACAACTCTATATGCTTCAAGCACGGACATGAAAGAAAAGATTTCGCACACAAAATACATCCCTAAGACAGAAATACAAAATTAACAGAAATCGCTCTGACCTAACCGTTCTCCTGATATATTTTACTCATTCATGTTTAACATTAGATTGATGTTAGGAAGTGTTTGTACATGCGCACTGTACCCACAAACAAAGATGTTATAAAGGAAGGGGTGTTTTTTATATACAGTTTTAGTTTTTTGTGGAAGACAAAGATATGCATAAAAACACAAAAACATGGGAAATAGCAACGATTGAACAGTTTTTCTTTTCAAGTGATCTGGACGGCCCTAAAAAGGACCGTTTTGTTTTGGTGGTTGTCGTGGATTTTATCGTCTATTTCAAGGACGACCACGTCATGACACAGGGATAATTATGGCACGGCGGCGCCTCTTTGTGAAGGAGTAAGAGGCGTTCACTATCTCCCTCTTACACACCATCCATTCTTTTCTCTGATGTTGTTGTTGCTGCTGATGTTGCTGCTGATTCCAACTTAAAAAGGTTGGGTATTATTCACGCTCGTCCCTGCTTTCTGTCTCCGATACCATTCTTTTTCCTCCCAGATGAACTACTCTCCGACGACGTCTTCAATTAGGTCCTGGGCCATCTTGTCGAAACTGGAGGTCTTCTTGTCCGTTTTCTTTTGAATCAGATGGTTTCTCTGATGGCTTGATAACGGTTGACAAGTCAGAGATGGGTGGCAAGTCTGATAAAAGCACAGCTTTATATGGGAAAAGCACAAACGTGAAGCAAAACACCCCTCCCATTCGGTACGCGGGCGTGAAAGAAAACATCACCAAGACAGAGAAAGAAGGTGAAATAACATGTCATACCATTTGATTTCAACAAATAAAAAAGATACCACCATACTTTTTCAAAATCAACATCTTTAATAATAAGAAACTTCACTAACTCAAACAAGAATACAAACTGACAAATTTATAAATATGAACGTATATACAGGGATGACAATGTTTTGGAGTCAAACTTAACTTCCACTGTCATTTTGCCATCGATGCACACTTCGTTTCTGCGCTAAAGAAGAAACGAGATATCCACAATGTTTAAAAAAATCATCATTCTATTTATCATCGTTTCTATGGTATTCATGTTCAAATCAAGTCACTATATATTCTGAGAGAAATCCAAAACTTCTTTGATGAAGAAAATACATAAACTATTATACATTCACCATGGAATCTGATCCTTGTAATCTCACATTATTGAATTGCTTAGATACAGCATTTCTTCTCATAAAGTCAATGATGTCGTCTCCTCGAAGAGGTAAACAAATTCATCATAATATAACACCTGAGAGAGCAGCTGGCCATGGGTCGTTTGTTTTGAGAAATGTTCATAGCAACCGCTCATTTTATCCTTTCGTATTCTTTAGGATTTATTTGGTTCACATAAAGTGGCATTTAATAGTAAGTTCATATTAAGTTGACTCATATAAAGTATCATTTAGGGGTGTCTTTTTATTAAATGTGTAGTACCACTTGTGAGAAACCTCAGGTGCATATCACGACGAAAATATGTAGGACACAAAATGCAAAACCATAGTGGTACAAACTGTAGCCCGACGCCCAGAACCAGTTGTTTTTTGTCAGAAAATGCCTGGCGGCAAGAGTTAGTCCTGGGCAAGTGCAACAAAGTACAACCATGAAAATCCCCCATTTTATTCGCAAGATTTACGCAAAGCTTTTGTCAGGTACCATCCTCTTTCATCTCAATATTTTCCACTCCAAACCATATGATTATTAGCTAGCGGTCCTGAATTGACTTGTACTATATGTTAATTCAGTGCGCTATAATGCTATTTCCCAAACTTCAGCCAAACACAGTCGTTTGCAGACAAGTATTCTCTTTATTTATCGTGATTGCAATAACATGAATGTGCCGAAGTGCACATGAGTCAGCTGATAATTAGTTGTGTATGTCCAGAGGTCAGATTTCTTCTCAACTGCATGTACAGTAGTAATGAATTTCCTTACATATCCACCAATTGGAAACCTGAGCTGCATATCAACACGAAAATCTGTAATACAATTTTGCGAACCATGAGGCATGACAATAAACGCCATCGAGATATCCCACTGGATACAATGTTCTTGTCTTTAAGATATAAAAATAGCAAAATATATTTCCTAAAGTATACATTAATAACGACTTTGGAAATTGGTATACAATTAAATATTGTACTTTTGCACTTAATGACTTTAACCAAATTCACTGCAATATGAATCTTAGGCACCTGAAGAATACGTGGCGAAAGGTTTCAAGTGTCTATTGCCATTACTCACGTCACTTATGTGAAAAAACGCAGAGGGCATACTGAAAATCGCGTTGGGTTTTTTTGTAGATCCATAAGTGAAAACGATGGGATGCGGGACTCATGTTTTGTGAAGTCAAAGCTTTTTATTATGATTTTCATGCTGGAAATTTTTAATCCAGGGATACGAGTAAAAATAATAAATTTCAAGTATGAAGATAAAAATCCAAAAGACATACCCGGAGTACCACTACAAATAAAGAGGATGAGGCGAATAGATAAAGTGTGAATTTTAATATTTCTGCAACCCACGAAGGAATGGATCTGATGTTTCTTTATTCTGATGTCTTCGAGTACAGCGTCGTGGGAAATACAGCTGTTCCGTTGCTGAGAGTCATTCCTTTCAATGTGGATTCTGCCACAACTGCATACGATGAAGGAGGAAATATGAATCACGTTCGTCTAGAATTTGTGCATCGTCATTATTGTCCTATCAGTAAATCATATTTTGACAGTGCCAGTATTAGGATGAAATGAGATCTTGGTTAAAATATTTCGTTCTGGAAAGGAAAGGTCACCGTGAAATTACATTTTCGAACATGATTCTTCAGTTAATTGTACCAGATGATCCTGTGTACCAAGGAGTCACTCGACAACAATGAGACAGTTTAGGAGATATGTTGATATCAGCCTTTCATTCTGTAGCACCGATCTTACAGCCAATAGTTACTCGAGGACTGCATGCTTAAAAAATTCAGTTTTGAGGCATAAAACGAATTTCTCCAAAACACACTCATCGACTAATAAAGTCCTAAAAAAGACTTGATAAAAGCAAAACAAAGTGAAAGTTCTCCAAACGTAACACATCAATGCAGTCAACAGTTTTATGCATTCGTTTTTCAGAGAAATGGAGTTGTACTGTAATAACAATCTAGTCAGAGGCAACATAGACACTTCACTTTATTGTGTGTATGTGGAAATCTCTTGATGTACGGACGAATAGCCAAGAACACGAATCTGAATGCCTCTGTGGAAAACTAACATTTTGGACACGTTCAATGAAACAGCTTTGATTAGAGATGATAATGTCGCCTGTAATGTTGGATTTAGTAACCGCAGAAAAAAAATCGTAGAGTCGTAGTTTACAAAGAATAAATCGTTTGCATTTAGGCTTTTGACTGCAAGACAGTATTTGTTAAATAGTGTGGATGTACGCATGCTGCTGAATTGAAGATTACCGTGTTCCATATCTTGGCTGATGCTAACGACTACAAAACAAATACTGAAGAAACCAGAATTTACGTGTGATGTGTGGAAGTCTTATTTAAAGTGGTAAACTAAATCAGTCAGACTTTGAGCAGAACGTCAGCTACGTATGCTGTACGACGAGGGGAAGTCAAACCCTTTACCATTGTTTCTGAACTTTGATCCAAGATCGAAGAGTGTTTTTTCCAAGTTCAACTGCCATAACGTTTGCTCATTGGCATAATCAACCATGCAGCCATTAAAGGAGCTATTGATCAAAATTATTTCGAGTTCCAACATTTCACCGCATCAAGGATTGAAGGTGCTGTGTACCATAACCTTTGAACCTTACTTTGCCCAGAAAATATATGTAAGATCTTACTTGGCTGTGTTTGAAGTTGCTGGTCATTTATGAACCTGACTACACGGTATTTCATACGATTATTGTGCAGGAGGATAAACTTTGTGGGACTTTGATTTCACTCCATACCAAGACAGCAACGAAGTAGGTTTTCACCCTATAAAATCAGGCCAACTTCGTGTTGAACTTCAGTTTGTAGTAGCTCTGGCTAACAAAGTGCACGTCATCTTTTATGCAGAATTCGATTATACTCTGGAAATTAACATTAGGAGAGAAGTGATCCTAGGTTGGCAAAAGATAGAACCCGTGAAGATAGGTGATGCAGATGTGTTCTATTTAGAACAACAGTCATAGGCCACAAGCGAAGAAGAAGAAAACGAAGAGAAAACACAATTATGATGTCAAGATGGCCAGAACAAGACCAGCACTTAGTTTCCTGTTTTTGCTGTTCACTGTACTGAAAGAATCACACAGCTTAGAAGAGAATATTGTAATGGCCTTTAAATCGATCATCTTAGCCTGAAACAAGACGAGAAATGTTTGACGATAAATCAAGAAGACAAGTTGGAAAACCTACCTGGAAGATGAATGGACTCGCATCTCATAAGAGAATATTTTGCCAAGAGTAGCGTAACGACTTGCGCAACTATTCCGTACCTACGTGGACATTTTTTTTAAAAAAGAAACGCATCGAAGCTCTCTTGCAACGGAGTACCGAGACTTCCCTTTACCTGACATATTTTTCCAGGATAAAGTCAAGTGTGAACTCATGACATTACATGTGAAAAGAATGAATACCTGGTAACATCAATAGCTTCTGATTTACAGTTTGTATACAGTTACTTGAAATCTAGTGGTGTGTACTAAAGATGAATTTCCACAACAAAAACCTAAAGACGTTCAAGCATATCCTTTTAATATGAGGGAAAGACAATGCGTAGAATATTTTGATTCATGTGCATTACCTTCTCTGGAAGACAGCGTCATTGACTTTAAGAGAAGAACTACTGTATATACTCAAATTAATAATTTACGATTACAAAGATCAGATTCCATTATGGATGGACAATATTGTGCACATATTCTTCATCAACCCAGTTTTGTATTCCCCTTAGAATAGTTCTTAACTTGTTTTAAACGTGATTGCTCTAAAAATGGTTGTAAAATAGAAAGGTGGTTTGGTGAACCGATGGCTATCTATTTTCATTAGCACAGAAACGTAGTGTGCATCGATAACAAAATGACACTGCACTGGGTGATCATTGAAAGTTTACTTCGACTCTACAAAGCTGTCAACCCTGTACATTCATGTTTAATGGGTTTTTGTGTATTTATACATGAAGAGGAAGGGCCTATCCCTAACCCTTCCTCTTCATTACTATAGAGTTAGAGGGGTTTATTGAACAAACAAATGTTGATTCAGAAATAAATTACCCTTGCATGTTCTGTTCTTTGTTTTGTTTGTTTGTTTGCTGTTGTTCTTTTTGTGCTTTCTTTGAAAAAAAATTGGACATGCATTTTCATATTCTCTCTTCTGATCTTTCTAAAAGATAAAGAAATGCTTTCATTCACATCCACGTACTGAACTTAAACGTTGACGTGTTGTGATAGTATATACGATTTTAACCCGCTTATTTTACATCTTACCCTTTTTGTTGGATAGTATGTGTGGGGTTTCGGATAATGTAACTAAAGGTTATATATAAAATAATTTACTTCCGCGGTGTATGCATAATACTATAAATGACGTATTGGGTCGTTGTGTATATAGACTCTAAGGCAAACAGCTGTACACGGCGGACACTGATCTATGCTCGGCCGATATAGGATTCAAACCATTGTATATTTGTATAGATTAATGAACGGTTTTTGTTTTAAATTTCTGTTATAGACACTATCTTTACATTTTGCGTTGACCTTGTGATTCATGTTCCAATTCATTGTGCTAGGACCTAACATACTTTCTTTGCAGTTTTCTTGTGATTTAGTGGTTTCAATTCGAATTCACTGCGCTTTCTCCTGCTTTTGTTACCCCACTATTTTGTCGATTCTATTGTTTTGGGTTTGTTCGGTAAATAGGCGGATACTCTCGATATCTAAAAGCAAAAAATAACCTACCCTGCTCGTACTTTGGTAGTGTCAAAACAAAACACAGTATACATTTCAGTGATTCTCAGCTCAAGAAGCAATGTATTCGTGGAAACCATGTAGAATATCCAAGTCACTGAAGTATTAGCATCGGCTGGTTTTCTTGTTTGAGCGGCTCTCAACTCTTCAAGCACTTTGGCCGATTTTGGAGACTGGGTTGCACATAAAACAACTGCAAAAGACATGAAGTATTCTGCATGATCGTGAAATATGACGGTGAGATTGATATTGATCTAAACTCAAGTATAGACAAATGCCTACGTGAGTACTGGAAAACTAACTCAGAAAACATTGCGCCTGGTATTTACTTCATCGAGTGATTTTTTGAGTGCCTATTTAAGTTCATTTCTGACATGATCTCGTTGGAATTCATCTTTGCAGCAGATCGAAATGCCGACTCTATAAACTAATAATCATACAATATGACACTGCGGCACCCACTGACTATCACATATTCGATATGCATGTTCTATGTCTAGCTTTTTCAGATATGCAAAATTGCTTTTATATATATATATATATATATATATATATATATATATATATATATATATATATATATATATATATATATATATATATATATATATATATATATATATATATCTGTGTGTGTGTGTGTGTAATTGTATATCGTGAGAATACGGGTCAAACAATATCAAAAGGGGACTCAATTAGTACTGACCTCGTCATTCTTCGCGTGTGTGATATTTTGAAATCCTGTGACCAAGTATGCTACATGTTTAGAAGCGTGGAAACATGTTGAGAATATGGTATGAAACCAACATAGCGCAATAACAAGCACAGCAAAGTCTTATAATGATGATGAAACCAATTTCTACGGTATATTCATTAATGAAAGACTGATATATCGTTGATGTTGATGACGACTTTCACCACAAATTGGCACGGAACTCAAGGATTTCTAATTTAACAACTTGTGGCAATTTACAAAGTAAGTTATGTACTCGATCCAAGCTCTTTTTAGAGGAGGTTCTTCCAGACAGTCATAGATCTCATACATGATTATTTTAATCTGGATGAAGAGAAACAAATGAACGTGGAACCTACGTTTCCACAACTTAACAGAAATGTAATTGATTATGACATTGCCAAACTTTTTTTTCTTAATGATGCTAAAATTAATAATAACAGACGTGCAACAAATTTGGAAGTAAGTAGCTTCTAGTCATGTAGCAGGAATGAGGGTATGTTTGCCAAGGTTGCAAGACCTTTCACGTGCAAATTATATATATATATATATATATATATATATATATATATATATATATATATATATATATATATATATATATATATATATATATATATATATATATATAGAGAGAGAGAGAGAGAGAGAGAGAGAGAGAGAGAGAGAGAGAGAGAGAGATCGTGGTTAATCTAAAGTTGCCAGAAGACAGAATCTCCAACCCAATAATTGGCAATTATGTAACATTCCTACTAGATTTTTATGAATCTACAAGACATTTTATTATACGAAAGAAAAGCAAACCTAACTAGAAAGACAATATAATAGCCTGGTTCTTTTTTATCAAGCAGAAAATTATAATTTTTAAATTTTAATAAATTCTCCGGTCCTTCTTCAGAAGAGGAATATTCCCACTTTATCTTCTAGCACAACAGAATCTCTCTCTCGCACACACACACACACACACACACACACACACACACACACACACACGCACACACACAAACAAAGTTACTCTGAGAGCTCAATTCTGTTTTTGCAGCAGCCGAGTGTCCGGAAACAAAACTGCACAACTAACTGAAGGAGTATAATTATTCACATCTTCTGCTGTCACTGTACAATTATCAAAATATACGAGTACTAAATCTTTAGAATGAAAAACCAAACGAATTTAGAATTGTATTTCCTTCTTACAGTATTCATTTTTAAATAAACGGAACATTACCAACACAACACAAGATGTAGTTATCTACGTCGGAGAAGTGGAATAGCTAGATACCAAAGCGCCTGACACCGACAAGAATGCTGACTTTACCAGTTGATCTGATCCATGACAGTGTGACCTTTAAATGACATGTTATACGTAGGCACCTATCAACTGCCATCTTTTCTGTTATACTAACCCAAAAATCGTATATGTTGTACATTGTCGGCGTACTTTTTAGGTTTATATAAGACTTTTGTTTCTCACAATCAAATCATAGTCTTCACGATATTTGACTGACACGCTTACTCCCTTTCATGTCTATACAGTGCACTATGTTCCCGCTCGTAAATTCCAACCGTCTACCTACCTTACATAAATTGACTATACATAAATGGTAAGCATATTGATCTGAAAGTTTTCCTTTAGCGTCACAGCGGGTCACATGATCTGAAGAGCCAATAAGTTAAGAGTAACTAGTCAATGTTCCCAGACGCCAGAAAACAGAAACGGCTTATACGATACATGTAAACAGGAGTGAGAGAGGAAATAGAAGTAATTTTATGGACTAATTTTCATTCAAGGTAAGTTTAATACTTACATGATATATTCAATGGATGTTTCTTTTATTTGTCTCAGGGCATAATGTTAAAATGTTCCATTGCACGTTGTATCGGAGATGATTTTGTATTTTACGGATAGGTCAGGTAAGAAATAAATTGTGTCATCTATTATTTTCATAGAAACAAATCGTATATTATCTTATGATATACATTTAGGTCACATATTTCGAGTCGTAAAATAATATGCATCAAAGTAAAGGTTAAATTTAACCTGCTAAACAAAGTATGTGATTTACAGATTTGCAATGTACACCAAGCTAGTCGCTGATAAAAACAGAATTCATCACTTCATAGTCTCCTTCAACAAGACTCGCGTGACCCAGTCAGAGTTTTGCAATGCATGGTTCTCGTAAAATCTTTCATTGATCTCACTGGTAGAAGGCGAAGAGGGCGATTCGGTACAAAATTGTAGAAGTGAACTGCACTGACATTTCTCCCAATTCTTAAATTTTTTCTGGGTATAATTTTTCAATAATCAGAGTCGAAATAATACTATAAACTTAAAAGGACAGAATTTAACACATCAACAGATGAAGAAGGTATCTCTATAAACAAAAATGTCCATGTGTAACAAACTGTGACGTTATACACCATCTCAATTACGTACAATAGTGGAATTTTACAAAGGGCGATTGAAGTGCGAGGCGCGGTGCAGATGAACATTATTAGTTGGGTATGGTGGACAGCATGCGTCTCCCTGTAAGCTTTGAATGGCATCGTAGACAGAGGCAGCAGAGATAGCTCCTGACTTGTAATGATGTATGCATCATATCTAATACCAAAACTGGCACGATCACTTTGGTTCACTGATATAGTGTTCTGCCTCCAGCAATACAAACATCGGTGTGCCTGTGTTGAAGATGATGGATATACTCATAGGACAGGCCCCAAAACTTTGGATAGTTTCTATCCATGGTAATATGACACCCCAGCTGAATGGCCCTCTGCTATCAACATCCCAAGCTCATGACTGTGAGCCTGATGAATTCTTCCAGGCTGGTGAAAACTACTATAAGCACCCGGTTTTTGGTTCACAGAACCACCAAACATGCAATCGATGCAGGTGTTTGTGACTATATAATGTGTTACGTATCGGCTCGTTCAAAGTAACACAAAGAAAGAGTGAAGACAACAAGCTTTGTAAATTTTAACAAAAATAATTTATTTCCCTAGAAAACACGGCGAAAAGGTAAATATATGAAACAAGACTTACGATTTACGAAGAAGATCCAAAAATATGACCTAAATTTGTGAAAACATAAGTCCTGTGAACAAACAGTTTTAATTTGATATAGCCTGAATCTCAGTTCCGTTCCAAGATGGCGGATGATGACGTCAGACGAAGGTTAACACAAAATGTCCAGAATTTTCACTGTAAAGCACAATTTGTATTGTTCTGTTCCGATTTAGAAGTAATTTCATCAAACGTCTTTGTCCAAAGCCAGTAGTGTTGTTCTCCAGGGAAAATAATTATTTAGAAAGTAGATAAAATACAGCTACCACCACTAACAACACACATGTTGTTCCCCGTACGAATGCACAACTCTTTCCAGCACAGAAATACCTTTTCCTTAAGGTATTAGAAACTCTGTAAGATCTTATGATGTGACTCAAGTATAACTGACTACGACTATGACTATCACTACCACTACGACTAAACATTTCTTACAGGTAACTGAGCATTAAAAACAAGCTAATGCGTCATTTCATGTACACATGCACGATGTACACGTGTGATTTCGCAACCCATCTGGACATTACGAAAGCCTAAACAAGTATCTGCTAATCATTTACTTAGCTACTGCTGAATGTTTACTTGCGACGAATTTACTATCATACAAAGCTCGTGCTTACACGAGTCACATTTACGTTTTAAATAAATACGATGTTTCTAACATATTATTAGACCTTGCTAACATAATCATCACCATAATAATAATAATATTTAATGATATAAAAATAAAATAAAAATGAAACAAAGAATTAGAAGAATTTAAAATTTTAACACATATGTAATTTGACTACAGGGTCGTAACAAATGAGTGTCATTTTATATGCATTTCCGTCTACTATAAAGGCTTATTACTTCATGTATGAACATTTTAAATGGTGTTATGAATAGTACATTTAAATGTTGTTGCATCTCACATTGTAATTTGTCGGCCACAAAGAATGATGCACCTGCATTTTTTTTATTTCAATGAATGTGAATATTAAAAGCAAACAAAATCACATAATAATTTTGGAAATTCTAAGATGGCAAACACATGAACTTGTGAAAACAACATTTGCTATGCCACCCTTTTTACATATTACTCTCTTATACTGGAACACTTTTGTACCTAATATGTTTAACATCTGTTGCAGACTGAACTGAAAATTTAACAAATCTAATTAACGAACTTGATATTTATTTTCCAATTGACGATATGTAAATTAAACAAATTGTCCACTTTTACATAAACAGTAAATTTCGTACATATTGAACAAATCACACTCCAATTAGACTCATTACACACACACACACACACACACACACACACACACACACATATATATATATATATATATATATATATATATATATATATATATATATATATATATATATATGAGAAGTGAAAATGAAGTATATGTTAGCCAAGGAATGAGATCATACATTATATGAGATTTTCAATATCACCTTCCAGTATATGTAACATTTACTGTATATACCTGTTTGCAGGGCCACACCAGGCTACCTCCCTCAACACACACACACACACACACACACACACACACACACACACAGTCACTTGAAATTTGGCATCGTTTTATTCTTTTTGGGTATTATGCTCACTTTGAGTAAATAAGAAACATAGACTTTTGCTTTGGTGCCCTTTCAAAGAAAGTCAAGGCCCTTTTGATATTTTGGAACCCACCCCACCCCCTCAACCCCTGACATGATCTGGTCCTGATTTGTGTTGCAATACCTTGGAGACAAGGCAAACATTTAGTGTCAAACCATGTGATAAAGAAAAAATGTTCAGCAAATCTCACCAAGGAAAATGACTTTAGAATAAATAATAAAGGTTCCGCCTCTAAAATTATTCCTCCAAATTTAGAATATACTCAGCTCTTGCTGATGTTGGATAAATGCCTTATGTAGTGTTTTCTATGTGTTATCTAGGATAACCTGTGCTGATTCAGACTTTACGCCTGTGCATATTCTTGCCATGATACCATGAATCAGCAGAGAGAGAGAGAGAGAAAAAAAAAAAGAGAGAGAGGAAAAGTTCAATGGTCAAAATTTTAGAAAACTTCTACAGGTTACCAGTCGATTCTAACGATCTGTTACCTGGGTACCCGACAAAGGAAAATTGCATTACATGTGTACAAACCTGAAGTCCACATTTTTTGTATTCACACAGTATCTTATAAATATCATTATCTAATGTCATCTGGTACAAAGTCCAAGAATTCACCCTCATTGTCTGATAAAGCTCTGAAATCCTCCATCGTTGTACAGTAAATCTTGGTGGTGTAGTCATCATAAATATCATCTGGCTCCCTTTCCTTGACCTCACTGTCATAAGCGGATGCTTATTTAAAGTCTGAGCTTGAGTCTTGCAAGTAACACTTTGATCATACAGTTTGTAAAATCTTTAAAAGGTTGCAACTGAACACGTCATTTGTGCGGCAAGATAAAATAACCACCCTCGGTTACTTGCCACTGTACCACAGTCGCGGCTCAATCAAAGAGATCTCACATGGAAATACAAGCTATAGATTTAAGGTCAATTATTTACAGGAAAAGACACACCTCTGCTTGGCACTGAAAAAATATGTGTACTTAAGGCTCAATCACAAGGATTGTCAACTTGAAAACAATGTGAGTTCTTCCTTGATAAGCACTGGCTGAAAACTTGTATGCCGTTACGATAAACGATGAATCTGGAAAACTGCGACCTAACTTAGTAAAGATGCCAATTTGTATCCGGGTACTGAGGGACCCATCTATTGGTAATAACCTAGGTCATAAAATGTGCCATAGGGTACCCGTTTATCAGATATTTTCTTCACGAACTCGAGAAGATCTCGTTTCACACCATCTGATTTATTGGTGGATGATTTCGTCCCATCTGGCTTAAAGATTGACTAGCAAGTATTCATGGAAGAGCTTAGACAGTCCACAAGTCCCCAATCATTGTCGTCTTCTTCACTGCCCTTTTTCTTTCCTCCTCACTTTTCTCTTTCATGCTCTTGCATGATATATTTTTTGGTGCGCCTTTAGTCTTCTTGATTGTTGACCCTTTTGATCTCTTTATTCTAATAATGAGATGTTTGGGTCCGTTTATCAATTCAGTGTTAGGAAAATCACTCAGTGTCATACCCAATAAACCCTCTCTTGCTGCATATCTGTGAATCATGAATTTTCCTATCTCTTCTGTTGTTGAATCTAACATCGCTTGCTGTACCTCTGGATTCTCCTTCTTATATACATTTCTTAAAATTGGGTCAAAACTTAATAACATTCCCTTTCTTCGATGTATAAGACCAAATGTTCTTACAATATGGCCCAACTGGTTTTCTTCCCTATGTACCTATCTGGTATTTTGGATGCTATTTGCTATCTCTTCGTCTTTTGTCTCATCTTGCTTAATCTTCGAAGCATCCTTGCCTGAGATGACAGACTGGAGTGCTGTATTCACTTGTCTCTGCTCGTCTACTGTGGACATCTTTATCATTACATTGCTTAGTGTAGCCCTCGGTCAAATAAGGTTCTTTGCGTCTCTCTGGTCAACCTCTCGAGCAGTGTCTAATCCAAACTGTCAATACTACCATTGTGGGAGGTACTAAATAGAACATGTTTCATTTGTCTGTGAAAGTGACTTGACTTGTAATGTTCTGTCAAAAGCCGTGAGCAAAATACAGCATAACTGGAAGTTCCATTTAAGAATGAGAATGGAAGTGAAGACTCCACACTGGCCAGACGTAAGTTGTATCCATATTTTCCTCCTAGTCTTTCGGCAACGGCGAGGGCTACAATTTCATCACAATGCCTCATTATATCAGTATGCAGGGAAATGTTTTATTCTCGGTGGATGTTTTCTTAAGGAATTCTTTCAACATTTATCCTCATCTCACTTCAAGCTGGCTGACAGATAACTCCTGATCACGCAATTTTTTTCTCAGCTCCTCTGCATGTGAATGTGGTAGCGAGTCAATGAACGTGACGAGAACCGAAATATGCAAAGCTGCTGACAATCGCCAAAAGATTCGCGTGGCTGTCTCAATGTTCTCAAAAGTTACTAATTTACTGCAATCTTTTTCAGCATCATCATCTCTCATATATTTCAGTATATGAATGAGGCCTGATGTTTCATAGGCTGATATTAAATTCATGATTTTGGACTTTCTCAAGTGCAGTACTGGAAATTCTGGAAGAAATATTGCATACTTTTTGTTCCCATCTATAAGCTTAAAGAGATTTCTTGCAATCTTGTAGTCAGGTGCAAACAAAACATTTTCATTTGTTTCACTCAATTCAGCCTTCTCCAAAAAATCATCGAGAACCACTTTCAATGTGGCTATATCGTGGTGGAAGATAACGGCATAATAGTGGCGGTGATGGTGTGTTGTTTAGATCTTGATACTCTAGTGTGCTTCTACCAGTAACGCAAACCACAGTTTCATCTTTGTTTATCATAAATGGTTTTTGTATTTCTTCAAGGAGGGTTCGAACGTCTTGGAGAATATCTTTATCAGCATCAACTTTTATCCTAATATTTGAATATTCTTCCTCCTCCTCTTTCCCTTCTAATATTTCATTCATTTTATCTTCGTAAATTGGTTGTACATCCTCCTTATCTATATCACTGACATCAGTATATGGCAACAAATCACAAGATACATTTGGATCATACTGGATGTTTTTCATATCCTCGACTGTATCCCCATTACCGTCAGCTGCTGTAATGGATGTAATGGCTCCATTAATGCCCTCTATATCTTAACTGGAGATGTTTAGTTGGAAGTTTTCATTTCTGTCATTATTACTAACAGTATCCATTTTATCCACATCATGAATGGCCAAGGATGAAAAGTTTTCGTCTAGATCCACGTTTTCTTGCTGAAATTCTGAATTTTCCATCGAAGCCGCTTTGTTTAGAATTTCTGTGAAGGACTGTAATGACGTAAGTCTTGTTCAGATGTATTTCAGGCCCCATGTGGCTTACTGCTGAAAACATTCAAAAGCACACTCTTCGTCTGAGGTCATCTTTAGGAGCATCCATTCTAGATCTTTTTTCAGTTGTGGTACGTCCTTGCATGCATAGTCTTCTTTTTCTTCACACAGTGGAAGATGCCATGTTAATACATCGTTTGAATCCTTTGGAATGTCTTTGATTGTGATGGGCATGGTTGATTCGTTCTCCTTTCACCAGGTTGTGGGTCTTTTTTCATGGTGAGCTGGACAAGATTGTCCATGAAAAATACTAGATGGCAGACGCTGAGACAAACCAAATGTTCAGAAGATGAGACGTCACTTGCTTTGACATAGATAGTGGATATGGTTTCAGATATGTTTTAAAGTGACAAAGTTCTGGAACTGTTGTTTTCTTGAGACGTCTGTCTCCATTTCGCAGACTTTGGCTTATATTGACATATGATGTGATGGAACGAAACATATGTGATGTTATAGTAGTTGATGAGCAACTCATTTGTGATAATATCTTGTATGAGACAATTGTAATTTCTGTTAAATATTTTGGTGATGAATCAAGATGGCAATATAAAGAGAACAGTTTTGAGGTGTAGAAATCATCTGAAGATCGACGCCTGAGGCTTTGTTCAGTAATGTTTGTTCTAATCAACACTGGAATGGTAAAGGAACATGAAAGCGCCATTCTCTAATTATTTTAAAGTGGTTCACATCTAAGGGGTCAGCAACCCAATGTTTCTCCTCTTTAAAACATTGAAAGCAAAAGGAGTCAAGAATTCTGCATTCCTATGGGAGATCTTGGTCATCCAGACAAGATGAAAGGGACACGTAATAAGGTTGGAGTATTCCAGATTTCAGATGACTTCTTGCAAGAAAACGCTCCCCAGGCAGAAGGCAATCTTTGAGAAAGAAGAGAATGACAGGCACATATACAGTGCGACTTTTCTTCAGAGAGGCACGATCTATCAAAGAGGTATCATCATATGTTTCAACATTATGTTGCAATTCCTGTAATTCGATACCAATGTGCATTCCTGCTTTATGTGCACACACATTTGTGCACTGAAAACATAATATTTTGAACCTGAAGATCGGGTATGTCTCTAAGAATCTGTGTCGGTTTCTATTTTCTCTGTCAATGGATACTTTCCAGATGAATAGTAATTCCACTTATTGCATCAGCAGTAAACGTCCGAGTTACATTCCATTGACAGGCCTTCAAGCACAACTGATTGAGTTCTTGTCCCTTTTCTGCCAACTCGTTACATAATCCAAAGATTCTCATTTACTTTTCTGCTCATCTTCATAGTCAGACACTTCTTTCTTACAATAGTACCACTACGACAGTTGAATTTTATTCCATTCGCTGTCGGTGAACTGTGTTTTCTAATCAATAATTAAAGATGGAATCTTCAGCCCCACAAGTTGTAGCTTTTTAATTCTTTCTTCATACAGACCCAAACTTACAATTTCAACAGACGCTAGTTGTTGATAAAGGTTCCACGTTCATTTGTTCGATTTGTTCGAAGATATAGACTGTGTTTGTTGTTCTTTGAGTTCACATACCACTTTGCAAACCTAGAAGTTATCATAGTGATGAAACATATATCGAAAGAAAGACGACAACGAAACCAATTTCTTTTCTTCTCTCTGGATTATCCCAGTATCATGTCTCTGTAATTCTTGTTCAATATTTTCTTTCTTCACAATTTTTATCCTGTCGTGTATTGAATGGTTAGATTTAAGGAACTTAACAAGATCATCTGTGGCTATGATAGAGACTCCATTGACGGTATACAGATGGAACCCTGTTGAAGAATGAAATTATTTAACTATTTGAAGTCAATAATTCAGTCAAACTAGATATTTGCTTAAAATATAAAGTTAGAATTTTGGTACTAGGTTTTATATATTGGAAGATAAAAGACTACAATTATGACTGATCAAGGAGAGAAGAGATGGACAGAAATATAAACTACAATCACATATGACCATTATATCAATTGCTTGAACTTGTTGCCTGAATGCTATTTACACAAGGCTAGTGTCAGTTATGATCAACTGTATGATTAAATGCTTTTATAAACTTCCATGGTCGTTTACAAACATATATGCTAATTACCATAGTCTCTATCTATGTTACTTCTAAAATACATTGAGCAATAAAGTATTGATATCTAATGATGATACACTTCTAATATCTTCTTCGTTCGTCCGTCGAGTCGACGAGGACCACTCTAGTCATCCGAGGGTTGTAGGGGATGGTTCTGTTCTGTGCGTGCGCAGGTGGCTGATAAGGCCAATCCTTGCACGGAAGGTTCGTTTGCATAAAGGAAAAGGGATGAGTGAGACATCTCGAGGAGGGTTGATGGCACGCGCTTTTCTGGCTTGCCTCTTCAGCTCCGCTGCTGCTGTCCTGCTAGATTCACACAACTTGGAGCCTTTGTGCACGGAGGAACGCCATGTGACTCGATCGCTGGCTGCTTGCTCCCAGAAATCAGGTTTTATGTTGAACGCTTTCAATGCAGCTTTCAGATTGTCTTTGAAGCGTTTCTTCTGACCTCCGTGGGATCGCTGTCCTTGCTGTAGCTCGCCATAGAAGAGTCTCTTAGGCAGCCGGTGGTCTGGCATGCGTACAACGTGTCCCGCCCAGCATAGCTGAGACTGCATCTGGAGGGTGTGGATGCTGGGGAGATCAGCTTGGGTGAGTACCTCAGTGTCTGGAATCTTGTCCTGCCACTTGATGTTCTGGATTTTCCTGAGACTTGTTGTATGAAAGTGGTTCAGCTTCCTGGCGTGGCGTTGGTACACCGTCCACGTTTCACATGCGTAAAGTAGTGTGGGGAGCACAACTGCCCTGTAGACCTTTAGTTTGGTCTGGATGCTGATGCCTCTTCTATTCCAGACGTTGGTATACAGTCTGCCGAAAGATGCGCTGGCTCTGGCAATGCGAAGGTTCACCTCGTCGTCAGTAGTTACGCTCTGTGACAGTGTGCTACCAAGGTAGGTGAAGCGGTTCACTACGTTGAGTTTTTGGCCGTTGACAGTGATGTTGGGCTCAACATAGCGCTTTCCAGGGGACTTCAGTCTTCTTGGTACTGATGGTGAGACCGAAGCTTCTGCAGGAGCTGGAGAACTTGTCAACGCTGCGTTGCAGGTCGGCTTCTGAGCCAGCGTTGAGGGCGCAGTCATCAGCAAATAGGAAATCCCTAATGGTGTCTGTCATAACCTTGGTTTTCGCTTGAAGCCTCCTGGGGTTGAACAATTTTCCATCTGTACGGTACCTGATGCCGACTCCAACATCTCCGTCTCTGAAAGCATTAGTCAGCATGGCGGAGAACAATAGACTGAATAATGTCGGTGCCAGAACACAACCCTGCTTGACGCCATTGGTTACTGGGAATGGCTCAGATGTCTGTCCATTGTCCTGGACTCGTTCCTGCATGCCGTCGTGGAAATGCTGCACCATGGGTATAAATTTTCCCGGGCATCCGCATTTGGCCATTACCTTCCACAAGCCTTCTCTGCTGACAGTATCAAAGGCCTTTGTCAAGTCGACATAGATGGAGAAAGGTCTGCGTTTTGCTCCTGACATTTCTCTTGTAGCTGCCTCGCAGCAAACACCATGTCGATGGTCCCACGTTTCTTCCAGAATCCACACTGGCTTTCTGGTAGGAGTCCCTGATCAAGGTGCGTAGTGAGGCGGTTCAGTAGGATTCTGGCGAGTATCTTTCCTGCGATTGAGAGCAAGGATATACCCCGGTGGTTGTCGCAGGCCTGGCGGTTCCCTTTGCGCTTATACAGGTGGATTATGGAAGCGTCTTTGAATTCCTGGGGGATCGTCTTTTGCTGCCACATCAGTAAAAACAGTTGGTGGAACCTTTCTATTAGGGCTGTGCCCCCTTCCTTGTAGACTTCAGCTGGGATGGAGTCTGAACCA
Organism: Megalonaias nervosa; assembly: GCA_016617855.1. NCBI lineage: Eukaryota > Metazoa > Mollusca > Bivalvia > Unionida > Unionidae > Megalonaias > Megalonaias nervosa. The sequence goes on from JAECUM010095479.1 coordinate 30,346, forward strand.
GGGGCTTTGCCACTGGAGAGCAGACGTATCGCTTTCTGTGTCTCGAGCAAGGTTGGAGGCTCATCCAGTGCTTCGTTGATGGGTAATTGGGGGAGACCACTGATGGCATCATCGTTGATGGATGAAGGGCGATTCAGGACGCTGTCGAAGTGTTCAGCCCAACGTTCAAGAATCTTCTCTTTGTCAGTAATTAGTGTGTTCCCGTCTGCGCTGAGAAGGGGGGATGATCCAGAGGATGTAAGTCCATACACCTCTTTCAGGGCGTTGTAGAAGTTCTTCATGTCATGGCTGTCTGCATAGCACTGGATCTCATCAGCTTTGTTGCTCAGCCATGTATCTCGCATCTGGCGGAGTTTCTGCTGTACAGTTCTGCGTATATCGTTGTAGGCATCTTTCCTGGAGGTGAACTTGGGGTTGTTGAGGTAGGTTTGATGGAGGCGGTGTTTTTCATCCAGCAACTGCTTGACGTCGTCGCAGTTCTCATCAAACCAGTCTTGGTGCTTTCTGCTTGAGGGTCCTAGGATTTCCGAGGCTGTGCTGTAGACCGTCTCTCTGAATGCCGCCCAGTCGGTTTCCACATTCTGATTGTCTAGAGGGGTGGATTTCAGACGTTCTTCCAGAACATCCGCAAGAGACTGTTTGGTACTGGTGCATTTCAGCTTGGTGATGTTTAGTCCTTTAGGAGCCTTCTTTCCCTGTGGGCGTTTCTTGGGATGAATGCGGATGTTAAGCTTGGTGATGATGAGGCGGTGGTCTGTCCAGCAGTCGGCGCCGCACAAGGACTTGGTCACACGCACATCCTGCCTGTCCCTCTTCCTGACAATGACGTAGTCGATGAGATGCCAGTGCTTAGAGCGAGGGTGCATCCATGACGTCTGGTTGCGGGTGGGGAGGCGGAAGGCTGTATTGGTGATCAGCAGTTCATGCTCGGCGCAAGTCTGGAGCAAAAGGAGGTCGTTGCTGTTACAGTGACCCACTCCGTGCTTTCCTAGCACTCCATCCCAGGCAACGTGATCGCAGCCTACTCTTGCATTGAAGTCGCCAAGAATGACGAGCTTATCTGCCATTGGAATGTCAGCAATGACGCAGTGAAGATCCTCATAGAATTTGGCCTTTACTTCATCCGGTTTTGTCATGGTTGGAGCGTAGCAACTGATGATGGTAAGGTGCTTTCTTCCAGCAAAGAGGGGGAGTTTCATGATCATGAGTCTGTCGTTTATTCCCTTGGAAGGTCCAGCCAATTTGCCAATCAGTGCTGTCTTCACTGCAAAGCCGACACCAGCCTCACGGCGCTCTTCACTTCCTCGGCCGCTCCAAAAGAACGTGTATCCAGAGCCCCTTTCACAGAGTTCACCTTCTCCTGCAAGCCGGGTCTCACTCAAGGCAGCAATGTCCACGTTGTATTTGGCGAGTTCCTTTCCTATTAGGGCAGTTCTCCTCTGGGGTCTTTCCGCGTCGTCTCTGTCCAGTAAGGTGCGCACATTCCATGCGCCAAGTGAGAGAGGAACAATCTTCATTTTCTTCTTTGTGTTTCGACCGCTGGAGTAGGGTCCCCACCAGCCGCGGTAAGCTGGCTAGGGAGGTTTAGAGCAAGCAATGTTTAGGGCACCTTTTCTAGCCCCTTCCTCATGCCAAGGAGGTAAGCAGTGCATTCCTGAAGAGGGCTGCTCAGTCGCTCAGGGGGCTGCCGGACTCCACTGCTGATCTGTGTCAGTGGTGAACGACCCTAATGGCCTGAGCCGCCTGTGTGCAGGTTTGCGGCTGCGGCTGCCAGTGTACCCACACCTGCCGCTTTGTCGCTTGCCTGTCGCCACAGGACTTTGGTGGGTGATGAAATGGGATGGGTGGATGACAAGTGTGACTTGCGCGGTGACTTTGTTTTAAGTGAGGAAGAGTTGCGCAGTTCGTCGACCTCACTCTCTCGCCCAAAACCATCTGAGTCCAGCAGCATGACAAAGTCGAGACGGCCGGAGATGGAGTTGAGTACAGTGGATGACCAGGACGTCCTACGTGTCTCGTCATGCTCTTAACGCTCCACGGCGCTTTGCTGGGAATCGCCTTTCTGCCCGTTGACCAGCTGGTGGTTCCTCCGCGCAGGCTGCCGAATCCAGTCTTCACATGCTAGGTAGACAAAGCCTAACTCACCGAGGGTTTAAGACCCGTCGGCTACCCTCAGCCTGGTTTAGCCGGCCAGTCGAGGCCGTTTTCCGGGATGTGGCCGCTGCACATGCTACAGCTGCTTGAAACCACAGGTGAGAGCTGAGTGCCAAGTGGGGACCAAAGGTGGACGAGCTACCCCCGAAGAAGTAGGACTGCTTCCCCCAACCAGAGGTGCTACCCCTCCCTGGACACCCCATACACCCCACTTATAACTTCTAATATACCTACATAGACAATATCATGCCTTAAGTACTTCTTGCTGCAACTAGACAAATAAATGGCCAACATGAGAATTAAAGCGACATGAACTCGTTTCTGGATTTGTGGATTTTGGAGAGAACTTAACTTACTGTTATTAAACTTGAACTGAATTGATACTATAAGCAGTTGGAAATTATTGTGATATAAAGCAATTATATTTCTACAATTTCAAATATATATATATATATATATATATATATATATATATATATATATATATATATATATATATATATATATATATATAACTATATATATATATATATATATATATATATATCAAACTGAGTAAGTGATATTACAAAATACTGAATACGAATAATATAGAATTCTTACCATTTCTTCCTCTTGGAATTCTTGATTATATTACATCCTCCATGTCTTCAATTAAAAAACTGTAAGTATTCTTCTAAAAGTCACAAAACTATTCAGACAATGTATTTGGAGTGCCTGTCAATCAAACACATAACAAAAACAGTCAGCTAATCTTATTTTGGTACAAATATAGACCTACAATCTTTTATGCCAAATACAATATAGAAATCCCATATTAAAAGAGAGCTTTCAAACACAGGGAACTAAAATGGGGCATTATAACTGGACAGTTAGCTGAGAGTCTAAAAGCAATTATATTTGACATGAGTGAAATTCACACTTGCTGATAACAAGGTGATGACAGAAAAAGCAAACACTGGCAGGCAAGCATCAGAATCTAGAGATATTCAGACCTGGGGCCTGTCTTAGGAGTAGATAGCACTGACCCGGGCCTACCGTCAAACAGAAGTCCTGTCTCTGTGTCTGAGAACACTAAAATTAGAACAAAATCGAAATGGTACACTTGCTTGAGTTGAGGGGAAAAGGGTATACAAATGGGTGTCGTATAATTTAATTATTTAAATGTATAGGAAGAGTAAAGTAACAAGACAACGCAGAAAAGATTAATATGTAGCAGAAGAATACATGAACTTTAAATAGCACCTATGCATAGTTGTTCTTACTGCATAAATATGTACAGCGAGTTTGAAGAAAGAATCCAAGCTTCAGGGTTAGTGAGAACTAGAATATGTAAAGTTTAAAGCACATATATCTATGGGCAACAAACTATCGTACCTATCTATTAAGCAATATTCCCCTGCCGTGGAGAAATAAAGAAAAATATTGGAAGGCAATGTGAGTGTCATAGTACCAGCGTAGCTTCCAGTGGAATGTAACTGAGCTATAACACTGTGCCTATTGGGATGGGATAGAGGTAGAAGGTTAATATATGTGCATGGTGGTGTTACTGAGAAAGATATGAAAAGTATTTGGCAGACATTCATTATTAAGTATTGTATCATTGATAGAGAGGTGATAATGACTCTGTCACTGCGGCTGTGAAACATGGGAACCATCCCTATGCACATGGTTATCAAGAACTTTAGTTGCAAACCAGATCCTTCTTGGGTGTAACAGCAAGGTTATTGCTCGAATTTAGTACTGGCATCCCCTCCTATAATGATTCGTTTACTCTGTCTCGTTTGGCGTTGAACGAGTTGTGCACGTTGGCTCTATGGAGCGTCAGCTATAAAACCTACACTTACCACGTTAGAAATCCATATACTAGCTCAGTCTATAATCGAGTATGGGACTGATTCTGGGGTAGTATGTCTCCTGCAAATACCACTGCACCCAGTATCCAAGGACACTATATGTGGTTGCAAATATTCCATCATGTACATCTCCTCCTCATGAGCACCCCCAAGTCCATGCCAATACATATGTTCACCCGCTGAAGATTGAGTCTAAAACTGGAATAATAAAGGTTATCAGGATACAGCGATATTCAGTTACAAAATTTATTTCACATTGATTGTAGAAGGTGGTGTTGCAGTGAGGACAAAACACCATAAGAAAGAAATTAACGCTCGCATTGTATCATACACGTACCTATGTAATACGTAATTGCATACAGACTTGTAACAAAAATGCCAGCTTGTGCTGTGATTGACGGATGCAGATTTTCCACACTCTGATCACTGGGGCAATGATGTGATGTTGCGGCTTCTGCCATCCCTACTGCCACCTTAAAGGGGCACAGCGCATACAGCGACCCCAAACATGCAGAGGCATAACTTTGATACAAAGTACCTTTCATCCTGTACTCAAATAGTTTTTGTTGTAAGCTGCAGATCATACCACTGAATGGGCCATGCATAAGTGCCATACAGTACTCCTCTTTGCACCTAAGACAAACGGGTCGATTTAAACTGTATCTTGTTACTATAACGTAATGCAAGTAATCAGAAAGCACGTGTACCGAAATCAAAAGTTTGAAACAGAAATGACAAAGGGAACAAATAATCAAAATCTGAATATTTTTTTTTCCAAAAAGAACACCCACTCATTGATATAGAAAATATTCATATATAATGTCGCCTACGGAATAAGGAACTTGTGCCACTTAAAATAATATCTATATAATCGATCTCTTACCTTCGGTACAAGTTACAAATATGCCCAAACAAAAGTCAATTTGACTCAAAAAACGTGTTACAGGTAATAAAATAAAAATAAACAATTTTCTTCTAAATACGTATTACGTGGAATTGACTCAATCTAACGAATATATTTGTTATAATATAGAGAACAAGCATTAACCAAAATTAAATGAAATCTCCCTATTCAGCTGTAGATAAAGTAATGTGAAAATGGTCCTTATGTGGGTTCCATCGCTGAATGAATTATATATCATAATTACGTGAACGTTGTACTTTATGAGACATTCCAGTTAAGTCAAGTCTATTATATGCCATGGTTAATCTTTGTCTAAATTTATGCGTAGACTTTGAAAAAATTTACCTTTATGATGACCTTGATTTCATATAACCGAGGGCGCACATACTCTGAATGCGCTATAGAGATTAAACAATTAGCAAAGTTATTATGGTTTTCCCCATAGTTCTCTTCAATTTACACACACACACAACTGCGCAAACCTGTCCTTGCTCTTAATTTCGCTATAATAAAAAGTGATTATAATACTTTCTTGATATTTCTGCTCAATATTGATTTTCACTAAGTACTAAGGCGTTGATTGATATGACTATTTATATCTGAACAAACATTGTATGAATAAATCGATAACTGGGTGCAGGTCGCGGCCCATCCAAATATTTGCTAATCGAATAAGTTATTCGACATGTTCTTGTGCGATCAATCGGTTAGTGCATGCATTGAATGCACAATCAATGTGGTTTTGTCACCATTTTTTATTAATGGTAAATAAGAACACAAATGAACGCCAGTATAATTTGAATCAAACTTTTCAAGTTAATGTACGTACAATTTTGAAGTTTTAAACTATAATAATTTGAAAGATATAAAGCCATGCAGAGAACATGTAGGCAATAAATTAACGACAACTGAAGAGAGTTAAAATAAAACAGCTAAAATAAATCACAGCGCTACAAGACAACGGAGTGATTATAACGGAAAAGAAAGATCTTCGAAGCACAGGAATTTTCATACAGAGATTAAATACCTGATCGACAGTTTTTCAAGATGTGCAGGTAGTCAGGCACAAAAGAGTTGAAATACTAGACAGAGTAAAAGCTATAACTGATATAACTATCATCTTTAATAGTTTACGCACCCCACCCCCAGAAAAAGAAAGAAGTGATAATAAGTGAGATAAATAATGTAGAAAGCGAAGTAAATAACAAGAAATATTAGGATAAATATGGCACGTTATAATCAAGGTAAAAGCTCAAGGTAAAAGATAGCAGTAATATATGGTCTTTACACAGATAACCAAAATGATAAAGAACGAAACACACGAGTAACATTATAAACAACTTACAATTTATTGCATATTTAAACTATTATATCAACACAATGAAATATACTACATGCACAGACTTTAATAAGAAAGTACACGCTGAGGGTGAACAAGAAATAACACTGAAGTTGAACAAGAAGTAATCTCTGAGGTTGAAGAAGAAATAACAGGCTGAGGTTGTGAAAGAAAACACGCTGAGGTTGAAAAAGAAATTACACGTTGAGAATGAGCAAGAAGTAGCGCGTTGAGTTTGAACAATCTAAAACAAATACGAAATAATATGTTGATAAAGACGCTGATAATAATATAGGCATTTTACAAAGCAGTGTTGACGAATCGGAGATAATGATGAAGCGTGTGAGAAAGATTAAAATGATTTGAAACATAGGTTATCTACGATTACAAATAAATTCAAACCTAACAATGGTCACAATAATCTTTCATTAAGTGGTGGGATTGATGAATTTACAACCGAAATAAACAAACACAGAGACAATCAAAACTTTGATAGAATTAAAACATTGAAAGAAGAAACTAGAACACCCAAAACTACCTAAAGGGTTTAAACCTAATCGGATGAAGCTGAATGTATGTTACGCGTTAGAGGTGATTCACGGCAACATACTATTCAAGTTATATAATAAATAAACAATAAGCAGACTTCTACAGCCTTTGTCTGCTTTCATGGAACCCATATGTTTAATCTTTACGAGTGATTGCCTCTAATTAGTCAAACCTCTGTTTTAGAAAATCAATCCACAAAAGCAGCATAATCAGTCCCATGTAAAAGAGCCAAAGACGTGTTATCTAGAAGAAAACAGTATTTTAGTTCTTTAAGTGGACGTAACTATAGAATGCCACTGTAAAATATAAGAGATCTAGATGCTGTTCTCAGCAGGGTAAAACCTGGCAGCGGTATCTTAATGTGTTTCTCATAAAGCCACAAAATAAATGGCAACAGCAAGAGTTATAAATGAAGGAGAAATAGCTTATGGTGCAGCATTTTTCAGGAAGCAACTAATGCTTTATTTTTGGACCATGTTAACCTTATAAAAGAAAGAATTAGAGACCACAACGTCATTTAAGAGGAAAAGTGAAGACGTAACAAAAACCATAGCTATGACACATGACTGCGTGCAATTAATGTTAGAGAACAAGGTTTGGTGACTTATTTTTTAAACAACCTGTTTGATATATTTTTGCTGTGCGCACGTTTACTCACCCTGAAAATAATGTAAAACTTGAAAAACTTGATGATCCAGTTAAATACGACTGCTCAGCTAACGCATTGATGATGGGTGTCGTGTGCATGTTGCTTACAAGTGATTGTAAGTAATAAGTAGTATACGAAGACACCTTCAGCACCTACTTTTCCTACTTTTTGTTAGACAATAATAACATAAGCAGAACAAAGATATCACAAGGAACGAAATCCTTGAATCCATCACATCGCTGTTTCATTTTCACTCCTAGCAGTGTAATGCATTTATATTTATTTATTTATTTATTTATTTATTTATTTATTTATTTATTGGTATGTGTTGTTAGGTCTTTAATGGGTTATTTATCTTATCACAAAGTATGTGTTTGATTTGCTGATTATGTCGCTAATTTTAGAAAGTGATCTGTTTCCCAGTTATATAGAATTTTTAATAAAACGATTTTTGCCTTTATACTATCGACCTCGTATAATTACACTGTAAACTTCCCTCCAGACTAACATACTTGCTGACTTTCATTTGGTGTTGTGCATTGCATAGGCTGCGCTGTTTGTTCCACTGCGTTTGCTTTAGCGATCGTCTCTATGTCCCTATCATTGCTTGTGTTGCAGTATCCCTTGACTTTGCCATTTATTCTAAGTGGCACGATTTCAATACCACGATTGTAACATTGTGATATAAGTGCAAAATCCTGAGCGAAAATAATCTCCTCGGTCGTAACGAAAATCACCGTATAGAACTGTGCTTGCACATTAAGCGGACATATTATTTTGTAGAGCCTCAGGAAAATGTCTGATGTAATTCATAACTCACTTGACCCAATCACACTGCAATAAAATATTCGCGCGCGCGCGTGTGTGTGGGTGGGTGTGTTCTTTATAATACACATATTGTGTCATGGGTTAAAACATTCTACTGTTCTAGCTCTTCAATATACAAACAAAGCACTGATTTATTAAAGGAGTTTACTGTTCCACTACTTTCAATTTTGTATTTTATTTCCACTTGTTTTTATTATATGACTTTAGCCCATTACTTTATTTGGTTTGTTTTTTATGAGAATTATTATAATCTGATGTCAAACTTCTTTTCCAGATCACAATGTCTTCGTCTAGCGACAGTAACCAGAAGCTGTACTCGATTGATCTTAAGAACTGCATAGAGCAATATACCTGGAAGAGATTCAGGGAGAATAGGGGATGCTGCAGAAGTCTCCTAGTTTCAAAGAAGAAGCATTATGTCGACGTCCGGTGGGGGTACCTACAGTTCAAACACAAAACCATTCGATTTGATGAAAGGGATGAAACGACATCAGGAGTTCCTCAACAACAAAATGTGGATCTTTATATCTCTGATTACGAAAATAAAACATCACTTACTCAACAATACACATTCTCTGCCACTCGGGAGACGCGTTCATCGGCGTCTGTAGAAGTTCAGGACAACTACACTCTGGAAGGTTCCATGAATCTGGAGATTGATCTTGCTGGATTTGGGAAACTTGGTGGTGGATTCAGTCAATCTCTTTCTGTCACCAACACTTCGGGTGAAACCTTTGAGAAAGCGTTGACATGGGAAGTTAACACTGAAGTCAGAGTCAAACCTTGGCATAAGGCTAAGGCAACTCTATGTGTTTATCAGCTAAACATGGTGTACGATTTTGAAGTTAAAACGACAGTATCGCTTACGCGGGGACATCTTCCAGTCGCCATCAGAAGAAAAAAGGACGATAAAATTGTATGGGTTTTTTGGATAACCAAATTGCCCGTAATATTTGACGAAAAATTCAGGAAAAGAAACAACATTGTTGTTGTGGAGGAGCATCTGACAGATGTTAACAGAATCAGAGAAAACATCGAGTTTACTACTCATGGAGTATGTAACATGGTGTCCTGGACAAACCAGCATGTGAAGGTTGAATCCAAAGAGATGCCGAAGATGCCAGAACACATCAAAAGTGCTTTGGAGAATAAGAACGAAAACGACTGACACTGATATGTGTTTTAATGAATATTAATCTCTCTGGATTGAGGCGTAAATTACAACTGATTTAGCCCAGTTATTGAAAAGACCGGAACGAAATTTATAGGATATAGTAATAGTTTCTTAAAAAAGTGGCAATATTAATACATTTTAAAGTCAAAAATGTGTCTCTTAGGATTTTATCCCAAACAGTTGTAATAAAGTCCTAAAACAAAACGGGACAACGTTCAATCTATGGTGCTGTGAATGTTGACTTTTGTGTTGCTAATATTATGCATAAATTAGCATCATGCTTAATTAGAACTCCAAAGGGACCTGTGCCGAGAAAGTCGTGGCATAACTGAACTCATTTAACACGATACAGAAGGAAAAATAATCACCGTGTGATGACAAATCTATCAATATTCAAACAATATTCAATTAAGATTCTTGCAACTGATAAATCTCAATGATGATATTTAAATGACGAAATTCTAAATAGTTAATCAGATTGGGCAGAATAGTCAATCAGACAGGACCAATTAGAGAAAGCCACGCTTACTAAGCAGCATAGCAATTTCTTCAAAATGAAACATTTTAATTTAAAAACACTTCAGAGAAAAGTGATTTGTTTCGTTCAGAGGGAAACTTTCATGAAAACTGGTTAAAATACTGTGACGTTATAAGGATATTGTGCATACTATATACAGTAGTAGAAATGATCAAAGTAAAAGACATCACTTGAAGAGGCCACTTCAAAGCACGTGAAGCCTAACACCCGCGCGGTTACTATTTTACAAATCTAACAGGGTCGTGTTTGAGGATGGGCAGCACGCCTTGGAATTCTGAATAAACAGTGCCTGCCTGATAGCTTGTGGTTGGCGGGTTGAGCGTGGTGATTGTCTATTCTCTATTTTCTCAGAACCAGTATCGTGTACTTCAGTGTATGTGTTTTGTTGTTTTGTTTTTTTTAAAGTGGGGTTTTGTAACATGTAGATGCTACTGACTTTAAATTAGTACAAAGAAAGTAAATAGAATAAAATGCTGATAAATATATGAACTTTAGAAGCCTGGTCAATGATTAGTCATGAAAAAAATAACTGATTATTTTGTCTTCCGTTGACTGCAATATATTCAACCTTGCAAATTTTCTTCAACTGTTTATACGTGCGTGAGTCAACACGATAAAGCTTGAAAGGTTGAAAGAAAGCATCGGCTAGACATATTTTTTGCTGTTTTGGTGAAAGTGGTCAATATTTTGAGCGATCAACATGTGTAAATTACATAGGCATTGAATGTCATCCAACCCGTAGATGTTTTCAACAGGAAAAAAGTGATGACATTTTTAGGGTTTTTTACAAAATCCATTTGTTACATTTTCTTGGTTCTTCATATATTCACAAGTGATGCAAAATATTTAAATGTGTAACAAAATACAGTAGAGCACGAAGGTATAACTTCAATACCATTATATCCACAATCTTTTTGAAAAATATTAGTAAGACGGGAATAACGGAAAATTATTTTTGTGACATTTTCATCTACGTTTTTGTTTTACTACATGCATGAGAATAAAAACTAATTTTCAACTTCTTTTTACTCAAAAATATTTATCTTTTTACGTAAAATCATCATAGAGCACTGACACAAATGCTCACTCTAATAATAATAATAATAATAATAACAATAATAATAATAATGTGGGGGAAGCAAGCTGAGAGTAATCGGAGAAATCTAACAAATATAAGGTTTCACGAATAGGGCTATTTTATATGTTATATACAAGACTGAGTATGGTTTTAAATGTTTTCAATAATTTCTAAACTAGGATACAAGCTGAAGAGGATGCATTCACATCAAATTTAGTAAAATAAAGATTAAAGATCTCAGATAAAATATAAACCTCAAACATCTCTTTCTGATATCGAGTTTATATTTTATCCTCAAGCTCATGAGTTCTTTAAGATGTTAATAATGACGTTGATGATGAACATCTATTAAATAATTCTTTCTCCACGATTTTTTATACTGATATTTTACAATTACTTGTTCATTGCCCTAGATATATCTGGAATTATTGCTAAAACCTCACGGTATCCATTATGTGCTGATATGTAAATAATACCCATGGATACCGTGTGCGGATATGTAAATAATGAACATAGATATCATGTGCGGATATGTAAATAATACCCATGGACACCGTGTGCAGATATGTAAATAGTAATCATAGATTCATGTGCGGATATGTAAATAATACCCATGGATACCATTTTCGGATATGTAAATAATACCCATGGATACCATTTGCGGGTATGTAAATAATACTCATGGATACCGTGTGCGGATATGTAGCTAATACCCATGGATACCATGTGCGGATATGTAAATAATACCCATGTGTACCATTTGCGGATATGTAAATAATACTAATGGATACCGTATACGGATATGTAAATAATACCCATGTGTACTCATGGATACCGTATGCGGATATGTAAATATTATGCAATGATACCGTGTACGGATATGTTGAATGCAGGATAAGCTGGATCATGTTTTGAATGTGTAGTAATGATTGTAACACAATGTCCTTTCTATGTATAAAATGATTATGCACCATTGCGACCTAGTTTAAACAGTCCAAAGGAGTATGAAATGAAAAGCACATGTTCATGCAAGAATATGTAAACACTCACAGTTAAAGCAGACAGAGTTGTTGACCTATTCATTTGGAAATTCAAAATAAACTTCAGAATGAGTACGTTCCACCCTCTAACTATCTACCAATGTATTTTTCCAACTTTAAGCTTCATTTGTCTCTCACTCGCTTCCCCTATTTCTCTAAACAAGGTTAAATTTCCAAAGATCACCAGCAGAGATCCAGGGTGCAATGCGGAAGAGGTTACTGCATGACGTCATATAATGAAAGGAAAGGAAGATGGTGGGGGTGCAAAGCGGCAGCGTTCAAAAAGTAACGTTATGTAGTTAGGGCAAATTGAGCGGGAAATGAAGGCACAGTACATAACTTTATATGTAGTCGATTCAAGATGAGCAGAAAATCAAGATTTTGGTACGGATAAAGCAAACCTCTTTTTAAACTTTTAAACTCACGTTTTATGATTTTAAAATAAGTAAGTTCTTACATTGTAGAAAACATTTAAATATTGCAAATCATACTTTCTTTTTGTTAGTACGGAAAAAGTGGCTTCTACCTCTTTAAGAATATATTGTGCTTCTAGCCACAATTTGTTGCTGCATATTTTATTTTATTTTTTTTATTTTTAATTTTTGCTTTTTCATTACCTCCTACGTTACTGTTGATAATGACTTCTATAGAATTCAGACCTAGATTATTCATGTGACTTTGGAAGAACGTGAAAGTGACAAAATTGCATATGTTGAGAAAGAAAGCTCATACAATGTACCTAGTCCCAATTTCCCCACCACCACCACCAACACACACACACACACACAAACACCAAAAGAAAATAATAAATAAAAAGATAATAAAAATATATTTTAGAAGTACAGCTCTTTATTGTGGCCATTGACTGTTAGCCTTTCGTAATTATGTAGTATTGAGAATATAAACAAGTTATTACAATTAATTATAAACAAGTGCGCACTTATTACAACTACTCCTTTGAGAAAGGCACTTAGCTCCGAATTTCTTGGCATTATATAATCAAGTGAGTATAGCCTCTCTGTTTTCTCTGTATTCAGCCTAACAGTGCTGGTGCGCCGTAAAAATACAATCATTCAATTCTCTATATTCTATTCTTGTGTTCATCACGTGATAGGTTTGCATGTACGTAATCTATATTCTTCAGTTATATGTAATTTTTTCAACTGCTCCTTGGTTTCTCTGCCTAAGAATTAATCAAATTCTAGACTAGACAATGTTCTTTGATATCCCCCAATAGATGTTTTTATGTAAGTACTTTATACAAAGAAAAACAAGCAGTTCATATTATATGCTTCGTCAATGTCTGCTTTGTATAGAAGTAAACTTGTGCGACGAAGGATGCTTGTTTTAAAAACAGGAATTTTTACGAAACCATTGCAATTGCTCCCGTTTCAATTCGATCACGTTTGAAGAAAATGTTTGTAGAACGGCACTTACAAAATTCTGTGTTAAAACTGATTTACAATATGATGTTGTTTTTCTTTGGTTTTTTAAAGTAATGTGGTTTATTGGTGCCTCACTTCATTCTTACTTTCAGGAATACGTTTTATGTGAAGATGTCATCAGCTGTAAAACCACATGAAAATGGAGTGACCTCGCACACGTTACGTTTGAGAAACCGGACCAGTGTGTGCTTGAACAACTAGTCCTTTACAGTATTGTCTGACAGAATTATGGGGCGTACCTAAACAGGTTATTACTGGAAACACGCACACGCATATTTCAATATTTGCAGAACGTGAGGGAGACTAGAAGGGATTGGATGTATCATAATGTAAGTGCAACTTGATGTATTTCTTCAATAATACAAAAATCAATTTTAAACAATATAAATCATATCAATAAAACTGTTTCTTGGAGAAACGATGAAGTCTTTTAAAAATATGACTTCCAAGCAAATTTACAGACAGCAGAGATGTATATCTTATCGTAAATACGCTCCACGGACATTCAGTTTCTAAATAAAAGAGTCACAGAGGGACATTTCTGTCAGTGACATAATTTTATCGATGTATTTGATCTGAAGAATATATTTTCTGTCACAAGCTTAAACTTTATAAATATCTAATTACTCATTCAGTCACTGTTACATTGGCGTGTGGTTACCCATATTTTATGCAATTGCTGTGATTTGGGAAACAAATGGCCAAAAAAGTACGGTGGAACAAATACACAGCTGCCTATAACTTTCTTTCTCTATTGTTTGATTGGAATTTATAAACGTTGTTACGTATATGTAAATTACTTGTGTGTTAGTTTTAAATTTTTTAATTTATTTTTATTTCATTGCAAGTTATTGTAATGATAACTTAATTCACTGGATTTGACATTTTTTCAGAAAATTCAGTTTAGTTCTATTAAATAACAGTGTTGCTACATTGTATTTTTAGCTGATCTAGTTCCTGACCTTGATTCGAGATTGTAAACACAGAGTGCAAATGATTGGTCGTAATCAAGGTCATTCTTGGCTTGCGTGTTAGCTCTATTTTGTAAACAACTTTTTATTTTTGAATCTTATAGTAAGATTCATTTAGTACAATCGAACCCGTATGGCCTACGTGCTAATTGACATATTTTTTACTGCATTGTTCGAGTTAAGTCACCACGTGACCCCACCATGTGATCTAAAATTGAGGGTTAAAACAGACTTTTTTTAGTGTTTTCAGTTAGTCGTAAATTTATACCTTTGGGCTCAAGGTATTTGTCTTGTTGTTGCCAGTTGATTTAAAATTCTTCTATTTTTTGGATTTAATAATTTATATTCCCTGGAAAACACCAGTGATCATCACAATTCTTGGACAAAGACGTTTGTTGGAAATTTATTCAGGAATTCTAAAGCCGGAATATTATTCTTGATTCATAAAATTCAACAAGGAACTGTTGACACATCAGTACAATACTGACTTCATATGACGTCATTATCCTCCATCTTGGAACTTCATCGGGATTCGAACTTTGATTCAATTAGAACTTTTTAGTGATAGGACTTATATTTTTAAATTCTAGGATTAATTTTTGGATTATATTTACAAACCGTAAGTCCTTTTTCATACTTTACCTTGTTTTCTAGGGAAATAAATTATTTTTGTTAAAATTTACAAAACTTGTCGGCTTCACTCTTTTCTTTGTTTCTTTGTACGAGCCGAGACACGTAACAACGTAAGATTCGGAGCATCTACAAATATTGACGCGCGGAAGTCAGTGAAATCATATAAAGATTCCAGTCAGAGTTTGCGATACGGAATTATGAATTCAGCATCCTTATCGGATGCAAGAGTAATCAGTAGAAGATTCAGTTTGTAGGTAATAAGAGTGATTCTACTGCATAAATTTTGAAAATGTTTACTCTGCTTTCATTTTCTCTGTCTGATTCGAAATGCCGACAAATTTTGAAATTAAGCTTATATTCAATCTAATAAGGCTGAAAATTGCATTTAACGACTGCAAAACTTCGACGTAAATAGGGGTTTCCTCGTCTAAAAATAGAGCTTGATTAAGCTAATATGTGCCGATATGTAAGTAATACTTAAGGATACCGTATGCAGATATGTAAATAATAAATACAGATTCATGTTCGGATATGTAAATAATACCCATGGATACCCTTTGCGAATAAGTAAATATTACCCATGTGTACTATGTGCGGGTATGTAAATAATACTCATGGATACCACGTGCGGATATGTAAATAATACCCATTGATACCGTGTACGGATATGTAGAATGCAGGATAAGCTGGATCATGCTTGAAGGTGTAGTAATGATTGTAACACAATGTCCTTTCTATGCATAAAATCATTATGCACCATTGCGACCTAGTTTAAACAGTCCAAAGGAGTATGAAATGAAAAGTACATGTTCATGCAAGAAAATGTAAACACTCACAGTTAAAGCAGACAGAGTTGTTGACCTATTCATTTGGAAATTCAAAATAAACTTCGGAATGAGCACTTTCCACACCCTAACTATCTACCAATGTATTTTTCCAACTTTAAGTTTCATTTGTCTCTCACTCGCTTCCCCTATTTCTCTAAACAAGGTTAAATTTCCAAAGATCACCAACAGAGATCCAGGGTGCAAACAGGGGGAGGGAAATGCACGACATCATATGATGAAAGGAGGATGAACGGGGTGCAAAGCGGCAGCGTTCAATACGTAACGTTATGTAGTTAGGGCAAACTTAACTGGAAATGAAGGCATAGTGCATAACTTTATATGCAGTCGATGCAAGATGAGCAGAAAATCAAGATTTTGGTTCGGATAAAGCAAACCTATTTTTAAACGTTTTAACTCACGTTTTATAATTTAAAAATGAGTAAGTTCTTACATTTTAGAAAATATTTAACTATTGCAAATCATACTTTATTTTCGTTAGTACGAAAAAAGTGGCTACTACCTCTTTAAGAATATACTATACTTCTATCCACAGTTTGTTGCTGCATATTTTATTTTACTTTTTTTTAATTTTGAATATTTGCTTTTTCATTACCTCCGTCGTGACTATTGATGATAACTGCTTTTAAATTCAAACCCAGGTTAAATGTTATTCATGTGAGTTCGGAAGAACGTGAACATGAAAAAAATTGCATATGTTGAGAAGGGTCATACAACGCACTTAGACCCAATTGACCCCCCCACACACACACACACACACCGAAACAAAATAATAAATAAAAGGATAATAAAAATATATTTTAAAAGTACATCTCTTTATCGTGTCCATTGACTATTAGCCTTTAATAATTATGTAATATTAAGACTTTAAACAAGCTATTACAATTAATTATAAACAGGTGTGCACTTATTACAACTACTCCTTTGAGAAAGGCACTTGGCTCCCATTTTCTAGGCATTATATAGTCAAGTATGTGTTAAAAGTATTTTCTTAAACCTGGCAAAATCCATTTAATAAGGTAGAAAACGTCAATTTTATTTAGTAGGTTGATAAAATAGAATTCATTTAGGCGTATTATAACAACGAACTTATTAGTAACTAACATGACTGACATGTTGAAGGAGATTTAAAATCAAACTTATTACAGGTCTCAAGATATGTTCAGTCTTGATAGTGTGTATAGCCTCTCTGTTTTCTCTATGTTCTATTCTTGTGTTCATCACGTGATATGTTTACATGTACGTAATCTATATTCTTCAGTTATATGTCTTTTTTTGCATGGCTGCCTCAAGAAATAAGCAAATTCCAGACTATAAAAGGTTCTTTGATATTCGCCAATTGATGTTGTTATGTAAGAAATCTATAATAAGTAATAAGTTCATGTTGCATGCTTCGTCTATGTCTTGTTTGCATAGAAGTAAACTTGTGCATGCGAAGGAAGCCTATTTTGTTAACAGGAGTTTATACGAAAGCATTGCAGGTGCTCCCGTTTCAACTCCTTCACGTTTGAAGAAAATGTTGTAGAACGGGACTCACAATTCTGAGTTAAAATTTATGTACAATATGATGTTGTTCTTGTTTGTATTTTTATGTATTTGTCTTAAAGTAATGTGGTGTATTGGTGCCTTACTTCATTCTTACTTTCAGCAATACGTTTTCTGTCAAGATGTCAACAGATGTAAAAACATGAAAATGGAGTGACCTCTCGCACGTTACGTTTGAGAAACCGGACAAGTGTATGATTGATCAAGCAGTCATTTAAATGTGTGCTTCATGAACTAGTCCTCTACAGTATTCTCTGACAGATTTATAGGGTGTACCTAAACAAGTTGGTCCTGGAAACACGCACACACATAGTTTAATACTAGCTGAGCATGAGGAAGTCTAGAAGAGTTTGGACGCATCATAATGTAAGTGCAACTTGATGTATTTCTTCAATACTACAAAATTCAATTTTAAACACAATACAAATCATATCAATAAAACTGGTGCTTTGAGAAACGATTTCGTCATTAAATATATGACTTCCAAACAAATTACAAACAGCAGAGATGTACATCATATCGTAAATAATCTCCACTGAGATTCAGTTTCTAAATAAAAGAGTCACAGAGGAACATTTCTGTCAGTAACATAATTGCATCGATGTATTTGATCTGAAGAATATATTATCTGTCACCAGCTTAAATTTTATAAATATCTAATTACTCATTCAGTCACTGTTTCATTGGCGTATGGTTATCCGTATTTTATGCAATTACTCTCATTTGGGAAACAAATAGTCAACCAAGTATAGTGAAACAAATACACAGCTGCCGACGCGCGGAAGTCAGTGAAATCATATAAAGATTCCAGTCAGAGTTTGCGATACGGAATTATGAATTCAGCATCCTTATCGGATGCAAGAGTAATCAGTAGAAGATTCAGTTTGTAGGTAATAAGAGTGATTCTACTGCATAAATTTTGAAAATGTTTACTCTGTTTTCATTTTCTCTGTCTGATTCGAAATGCATCAAATTTTGAAATTAAGCTTATATTCAATCTAATAAGGCTGAAAATCGCATTTAAAGACTGCAAAACTTCGACGTATGTAGGGGTTTCCTCGTCTAAAAACATAACTTGACCAAACTAATATTATCACGTGATAAATCAAAATAGTAATCTGCGGACTGCGGCGGAAACAGCGCGAGACTGGATGTTGAAGCTTCCACATCAATTTATGTGATGATAAAACACTATATACTAGTGCCGCCGGTGGTATGAAATAGTTTTAATACATAGTAATGTACTCTCCTGTAAGTTTAGCAGTTTTAATGTGCAGTTATAGAGCAGTGATAAAGCAAGTAGTTTGTTTTGTAATGAGATCATGGGGGTCATCTCAGAGTGTGCACAAAGACTCCTCCCAAATTCACACACAGTGCAAGTTTAATGCTACTAAGTGAAGCTTTAGAGAAGTTTGATCTTGAATAAGACAGATGGATCCACACACACACATAGATGGAGAAAATAAATCCCATATACCGCGAACTAAATGGCATGATATTATAACATGATATATTTTAAACAGCTCATAACTCATGATTTTTTTCCCAAAAAAGAGAATTATCAATGGGTGATAGAAGTGTAACTCTTATGGTGAAGGATTCTATTTATATTTAAGAACCTCGTGAAGAGAAAAGAAAGGGCTTTTAAATGCCGATGTCTGTCTCGTGGTAACAGGCCTCATGATGAGAGAAGAGTCATTAAATGCCGATCTCTGCCTTGTAGTGACAGGCCTCATGATGAGAGAAGAGCCTTCAAATGCCAATCTCTGCTCTTGGTCACGAGCCTACATATTTTAAGCAGGTCATAGCTTTTGACTCCTTTCCAAAAAACAGAGCGAATTATCATTTGGTGAACGAAATACGCATTATAAGAACCATGTAAGGCTCTCTAGGTTTAAATTAAAATAACAGTAAAAGTAATAGTAATATGTAGGTTTCTGTTTCGTGCAGATATGTTTCTCCTCTTTCTATTAAACTCCAGGACTGCCATTTATTTATTTTTTTTTGGAGTGGTGGTGGAATATTTTAACACCAAAACTAACTATAAATTTACAGCCTTCAGATAGCTTTAAAAATAATTTCGCTCTAATTTGCTGAAATGGGACTTTGTATATCCAGTTATATTAGTTGAAAAGATTTAACTATCTTGAGGTAATAGAGAAAAATATTTCTGGTTTGAAAACAAATCCATGGTTCCCCCTCCTACCAACTAAAATAATTGGTTTGTCCCTTAGCAGACAGTTTTTTTTTTTTTTTTGGTCTCCATATATACATAAGACAATTGTAGACAATGTAAAAGATATTTCTTTTATTTCTAAAAGTTTGACTTAAATTGACATTATAGATTATGACATAATAAATATTTCATACAATACTTTAATAAAAATGTTGCCAGTTTATTTTATGGTTATGGGGGTGGGGGGGATGTGAAAACATGTATTTTCTTCCTAGTTGTTTTGAAGTTCTAATGTTTGCTATGGAAGCTGTCAAAAATAGAACTTGCCTAAAAACCCTCCTCGAATGTTTAACCAAGTATAGTTATTTCTTTAGATGTCAAAGTGTATTTTTGATTCAATTGTTATGGGAACTAAAACTTTGTCACTTCTTCAATTCATGCAAGACAAGCAGGATATATTGCTTGTGTGCGTGTAAGTGTGTGCCCATTAAATGTATATATAGTTCTAAGACGAAGATCTTAATAATTTCCTTGTTATGTGCCAGGGTCGTGTTCCCACCCACAGGGGCAAAACCTAGGGTCTGTGCTGGACATATGTCCAATTTTGTTTCCTCTTTACCTTCAAACCTATATATAGTTATAGCCTGGGGATCTCAACAGTTTCCAAGGGACGACCGAAGAACAAGCCTCCTTCGTCAGGGTCTGTACAGGAAATTTGTCTGATTTCTTCTCATGTCCTTCAACCAATATATGGTTACAAGGTGTCATCTCAACTCTTTACAAGTTATGACTCAGAGACAAGTCCATAACTCAAGGGCAATGACCCACGGTTTGTATTAGATATGGCAGTGTGTCTAGTTCTGTCTCATGTCCTTCAGCGCTATATATGGTTGCTGACGAGATCAACAGTTTCCAAGTTGTGACCCAGGGTAAGCATACCCACGGGGACCATCTCTGGGCAAGACCAGAGAGCGTAACCCAAAAGCCCAATGCATATATCCTAGTCCTGCCATTGAAGATGACACAAACCAATTTTTAGATTTCCACCTAAACTACTTCAAATATTTAGATTTTTGTACAATATTTTAACCATCCACTTTAAACCAATGTGTATCTCTAAAGACAATCCCTAATCATATTCTAAATTTTCAAGTCTGTCTTTAATGTTGTTGGAGATGTGTCACATTATTAAGGGAGGACAGACAGACAGACAGGCAGGAGGACACAATTATTATTATTTCCTCTAATTTAATAATTGGAAAAAAGGAAAGTTTCTAACGGTTGTGTTATTTTTGTATGAAACTGTCGGAAGGTGATTTCATGGTATTTGTGAATTCCTTGGATTACTAGGTATTTAAAGTATAAAACTGTTGGAAAACAAAACAAAATGATTTCTTTCTTTCAGATGATAATTTTATTATGCTGAATTATAATCTATATTATGGTACTGGGCATCAACACTGTTTTATATGCAAATATTCATAAATTATGATACCCTGCTGAATGCATCTGCAGTCCATACAATGTACAGAAAAGAAATGTTGAGTAAAGTAACTGAATTGTTGTTTAACAATAACAGTTCTTTGAAGTAAGCAATATTAATGACATAACAAACCGTTTTTGGTTATGAAGATAGCATGCACTACAATTATGCACTCAGTTAAAGGTCAAATGGAAGAAAGTATATATTTACACCTTCACTCTCCACGTTAATTTCGAGTAACGATAAATTTATCCATTGCATTTAATACATATCCATTTCTCCATCATTAATGTAAAACATCAATGTGATTTAAATTTGCTGCAAGTATCGACTGGAAATTATGGTATTAATTAGATTCTAGAGGAATAATAATCTCGTATTTGTATAATGGTTTTGTGACGCTTCACTTTCTCTCATATCAACTTACTATCAGCCATTTTCCATATAGGATGGAAGCGTCTAACTCCATTGTATCTTTTTTCTGTCTTCCCTTTATTCTTTCTTCTTTCTCCGTCTTCTTGATCAAAATAATCCTGTGTGTACAGGCGGATTTTCCATGAAAGACATTTCTTCTTCTAAGGGTGTGCGGTTTCGATAATCTTAATGTTTACATAGGATCGTGTGCTTCTAAATGTCCGTTTCTGTCTCATGGTTACAGACCTTATGAAGACGGAAGGGGTTTTAAATGCTGACCTCTGTCTCAGGGTCACGTGTCTCTTAAAGAGAGGAAAAAAGTTTAAGTACCCGTCTTGGTCTCATGGTCACAGGTCTCATTCAGTGAGAAAACTGTTGTAAATGCAATCTTCATCTCATGGTCATAAATCTGATGAAGAAAAATAAACAGGTTTTAAATGTTGATCCCAGTCTCATGACCACAAGCCTCAGGAAGAGAGAAAAAGTTTTCAAATGCCAGTCTCTGTCTCACTGTAACACGCCTAATGAAGCGAGTAAAAGATTTTAAACGCCGATCTCTGTCTCATGGTCACGCTCCTTATATACAAAGAAATAAGATTTAAATGTCGATTTCTGTTTTATGGTAACAGACCTCATTAAGAGAGCAAAAGGTTTTAAAATGCCAATCTCTGACTCATGGCCACGAACCTCATGAAAAGAGAACGGGGTTTTAAATGTTGATCTCCGTCTTTTGATCCCAAGTTTCATGACGAGAGAAAAAGGATTCAAATGTCTGTCTTTGTCTCGTGATCACAATCCTCAAGGAGGGAAAATGGGCTTCAAAATGCCGATGTCTGCCTCATGATCGCTGACCAAAGCGAAAGAGTTTAAAATGCAAATCTCTGTCTCGTGAAAAAAGAAAGAGTCCTAAATGGCAATCTCCTTCTCATAGTCACAAGCCTTTTCAGGATAGAGAAAGGTTTTTAGTGTCCGTATCTGTTTTATGGTCACAAGCATGAAGAAGAGATAAAAAGGTTTTAATTGCCAATCTCTGTCGTATAGTCCCAATTTTTAGCAAGAGAGGATAAGGTTTTAAAGAGCAATCTCAGGAGAGAAAATGATAGGCCCAGCTCTGTCTCATGGTCAAACGCCTGATGAAGAAAGATAAAGATTTTAAATGCGGATATCTGTCTCATGGTGACAAACATTTGAAGGAAAAGGGTTTTAAACGCCGACCTCTGTTTCATTGCCACAGACCTCATGATGATATAAGGGGTCTTAAACTCCACTCTGTCTAATGACCACAAACCTTTGGAGGATAGAAAAGGTTTTAGAAGCCGAACTCTGTCTCTTGGTCACAACACTCTTGAAAAGGCTATAAATGGCCATGTCCCTATCATGGTCAAAAGTCTCATGAAGTGAGAAACGGTTTTAAAATGCCTATCTCTGTCTCTGTTGCATGGTCACAAGCATTAGGAAGAGAGATAAACGATTTAAATACTTATCTTTGTCTCATAATCACGAACCTCGTGGTAAGAATACAGCCTTTTAAATGCCGATGTCTGTCTTTTGGTGACAGGCTTCATGATGAGAGGAGGGCTTGTAAATGTCAATCTCTTTCTCACGGTCGCTCAGGAAGAGTGATAATGGTTTTAAACGCCGTTCTGTATCATTGTCACAAACTTTATGAAGAGCGAAGGTGTTTTAAAGGCCGAACTCAGTCTCGCGGTCAGAAGACTCTTGATAAGAGAGAAGGGGGTCTTTATCGACGATCCCTGTCTTATGGTCACGAATCTTATGAAGAAAGAACGGGTTTTAAATGTCATTTTCTGTATCATGGCCACAAGGCTCAAAAAGGGAGAATAAGATTTTGAATGTCCTTCTCGATCGCATGGTCACAAGCCGAATGAAGAGAGAAGGAGATTTAAAATGCATACCTCTGCCTCATGGTTGCAATCCTCATGAAGCGAGAGAAACATTTAAATGCTTAATTTTGTCTCACGATCCCAAGCCTCATGGAGAGACAAGGGGCTTTAAATGCCGATGTCTGTCTCATGGTGACAAGCCGCATGATGAGAGAAGTTCATTTAAATGCAAATGTCTGTCTTATTGTCGCAAGCCTCATGAAAGAGAGCAAAATTTTTCAAACGCTTATTTATCTCGTGATCACAAGCCTCATCTAGGGAAACAGGGTTCCAAATACAGATGTCTGTCTCATGATCATTGTCATAATGATGAGAGAGAAAAGGGTCTTAAACGATGATCCCTGGCTCACGTTCACAAACCTTTTGAAGGGAGAATGGGTATTAAACGCCAACAGTTGTCTCTTGGTCACAGGCCTCATAGAGGAATAAATAACCATATCTGTCTCATGGTCAAAAGTCCCATGAAGTGAGAAAAAGGTTTTAAGTGCCCGTTTCTGTCTCATTGTTGCAAGCATCGTGAAGAGAGAAAAACGTTTTAAATGCATACATTTATCTCGCGAACTCAAGTATCACTGACAGAAAAGGGAACTTTAAATGCCGATGTTAGTCTCATGATCACTGGCGTCATGATAAAGGAGAAAGGGGTCTTAAACGACAATAACGATATCATGGTCAAAATCCTGATGAAGAAATACAAATATTTTAAATGCTGATCTCTGAGGCATTGTCAAAAAACCTTGGAATGGAGCAAAGGTTTTACACGCCGATCTTTGTTTTATGGTCTCATGATGATATATAGGGATTTTAAAAGCCGCTGTGTCTGACGATCACAAATCTTTTGAAGAGAGAGGAGGTTCTAAATGTCTATTTCTATCTCATGGTCACAAGCCTCGTGAAGTGAGAAAACGTTTCAAATGCCTATCTCCATCTCATGGTCACGAACCTAATTACGAGAGAATTGGTTTTGAATGCCCATCGCTATGCTATAGTATGGTCACAAGCGTTACGAAGAGAGAAAGGGTTTTTAAATGCCAACTCTGATCCTTGGTCGCAAGCCTCGTAAAGACAGAATAACGTTTTAAATGCTTATTTTTATTTCATGATCACAAGTCTCGTGAAGAGAGAATGGCTTTAAATGCCGATGTCTGTCTCGTGGTGACAGGCCACATGATGCGAAAAGGGCTTTTAAATGCCAGTCTCTGCTTTTGGTCTCGAGCCTCATGAAGAGAAAAGAACAGGCTTTAAATTCTGATCTCTGTCTCGTGGTCACAAACTGCAGGACGCGAGAAAATGGCTTCAAAGGCACAGTTCTATCTCATGATCACAATCCTTATGAAGGATGAAAAGAATTTTAAATGCCGATCTCAGTCTCCTGGTCACAAACCTTTTGCAGGGAGAAAGGCTTTTTAACGCCGATTGTTTACAAAGTTACACGATTCTTGATGAAAGATAGGGATTTGAAACTCCACTCTGTCTAATGGTAACAAAACTTATGAAGACAGAAGGGGTTTTAAATGCTCAACTATTTCTCATGGTCCAAGCCTCATGATGAGAGAATGTGGTTCTTATGAACGATCTCTGTCTCATGGTCACAAACAATTACGAAGGAAGAATGGGTTTTTAACGACGATCTCTGTCTCATGGTTACATGCCTCATGACGAGAGAGGATGATTATAAAATGACCATTCCTGCCTCATGGTCAGAAGTCTCATGAAGTGAGAAAAAGGTTTCTAACGCAAATTTCTGTTCTTATGGTCCCAGAACTCATGAAAGGAGATAAGGGTTTGAATACCTATCTCTATCGTATGGCCACAAAACTCTTGAAGAGAGAAAAACGTTTTAAACGCTCATCTTTGTCTCATGATCACGAGCCTCGTTGACAGAAAGAGCTTTACATTCCGATGTCTGTCTCATGGTGACACGCATCATGATGAGAAACGAGCTTATATAATGCCATGACATGATTTTGCGCCTCTCCTAATAAATAGTCATAACAAGTATATTGCAAAAATGTACAATAGAAGCAAGAAAAATGTGGGAATCCATAGGGTCCTCTTAACCGTCATGCACTAAAGATAATCTTTCGCAATGTCGAGGTCGGTATACGGATTATACTTCGAATGTATGTCCATAGCTGCCCTTTGGACCACTTCGGCTACTGACGAAAGATGGATTGACCGAAAAGTCACAAATACATGGAACTATTTTCATTCGTGACTTGCCGATGAATCCTACGGTCAAAAGCTGAGATGAGCCAAATAGATTGTGGTGTGTTATGTACGATGGTGTTTCTAACGAACAAAACGTATGATTTTCATTTTAATTTCATAAATTTCTTATGAGGCATACTTTTCTCACGTAATGATTAGTCCTACAGTGTATCAGATGTTATTTATGTTTTGGTGCTACGTCATACTGCTTAATTAACGACCTTGTGTAGCATGTTCAGATGTTGAACTGACATCGGAACGAGCGTCCAAAATTTCACGAATATCTCACACTTGGCAGCACAGATTGAAGGTTTTTGCACAAATTAAAGTCATGTTGATTTAGGCGGACTTTACTTTCTCTGGTGTGTTTTTGTTTTCGAATAAATTCAAATTCTCACACAAGAAAATGGAACTGTTTTCAATTTATGTTGACCTACATTTCACTTGTTTGGAATGCGATGGAAGCCGGGAATGCCGAAATTGGTTAAAAGGATGATAAATATCTTGAACGAAACGAAGCTATCTTAACACTTTCTTCAACATTAGAATATTTTTATTCGTTTCGTTAAAGAAACATTCTTCAACCTAATCCGATTTAGGCATTCCCGGTTTCCATCGCATTCCATCTAGCTGAATGGAACATGAAAATGCGTCCATTAGCTATGTCAGCTTTTGATTCCATCAGGATAAAGATAGCAAGGTAAGTATAACCAATTAGATTTAAATTTGTGAAAGAGTGTCGCTATTGGCTGCCAAGTGTGTTAGATATTCCCGAAAATGTTTCCTCTCGTTCTCCTGTCAGTCGACTTGAGAACACACTACACATGTCGTTATTTAGGCAGTAAGACGTAGCAGCAAAACAAAAATGTCATGTGATATATCTTACGTTGTAGGACTAACGCAAAGATAACAGATGATGTTCGATTGAGGAGATAACATGCACATAAGCTAGGGTGTTTTCCTGCAGCTCATATATAAATGTTCACAGACCACCTATAATTAACACGAGGTTTGGAAAAAGACAAGTGTACCTCACAGTTTCACTACCAGACAACTTAGGGAGTGGGGTGGTCTAAGCCGCTTGCCTTTAGAGATCACTGGCATGTCACGTCTGACCGAATGGGTCTGAATTTCTCCTCGGCCAACGTGGGTACGTGAGAAAGCTTACCTTTAGCTTCTCGTGGGTCTGTGGTTCTTCTCGAGATTTTCCTGGGTTCTTCCTCCATCAAATACACTGGCTGCTATGTATACCCCTATAATGTTGTGAAAAATGGCATTGAACCCAACGAACAAACAGATGACTTATGAACAACATCAAACCTATTGTATCTTCAAAGAATGCATTAAACCAAATAGACAACAAAAACACAAAACGACTAATAGACCCTATTAAACATAAAGGCAAGCATCTAACACAGTGCGTGGTTACATTCTATCCAATACCGCCCTCTGGGTGAACATATCGTATATACTCACATAATAGTCGAGTCCAACTGCAAACAGCAATACCAAGATCTGTCGTTGCATAATGGAACAAACAGCAACGACTCTGATTTACCCGTACATTGTGCGATGGCGGATCAAGGTCTGTGTTGTTTGCATTTGGACTCTACTTATAAGCTAGTATAGATGGTAATTAGTTCTCTTTATAGTCCGCAGCACAAAACAAACTAACTTGACGATCAGGCTGGACTTGGGTGGCAAGTCAATCATAATACATGGTAATTAGTAACAAAACGCAAGTTCTTTATACTAAGTTACAAATAGTTTAGGGAGAGAATGTGGTTTTAATACATCAAGTCTTCAGAACCTTATCAAGAGAAAATGCCCTTTTCTTTTCTAACTTTGATATATTTAATAATTAAAAGGGAACCAGACTGCAATATTTTGGACATTGAAGGAGACATTTTGACTTTGTTCCGTTTTCTTGATATAGAAAACGTATAAAGCTACGATCTAAAAAGCGGACTCTCATTAAACCTAATAAGGAAAAATTTTACATTAGGTTTGATCTTATGGCCGAAATATCACTAAATCTCCAAAATGTTCTTCCTCAAATTAATATTTTGGAATGTCTTGATTATTGCTCGGGTTGCAACAATAACATTTTGACTGAGAAGGCATCAAGAATTAAGAGATAGTCGCAAAATCTTGATTTTTCTCTACAGATTTGTTGGAATCGTTTCACAGAGGAAAAACAAAT
Source organism: Megalonaias nervosa (assembly GCA_016617855.1). Lineage (NCBI taxonomy): Eukaryota > Metazoa > Mollusca > Bivalvia > Unionida > Unionidae > Megalonaias > Megalonaias nervosa. The sequence goes on from JAECUM010095479.1 coordinate 58,285, forward strand.
AAGGAAGACAGCTAGTAGAGTCTAAAAGTACTTAAGAGAACACTCAAGGGACCCAAAAATGTAGTTTGTGCAGGTCCTTTAATATATGTTATCTGAACATCTAAAGCATCAAATGTAAAATTCAGTTTTGTGATCTCTCAAGACAGATGGTCTCTAAAAAGATTTGGTTCGACCGCTTTAGATACTTGCGCATCATCGCATTATGGAGGAGGACACTGTGCAGGAGGAACATGAAGCTGAAAAGGAAAGGGAAAATAACAATAATGACAGTCAACTACGTTCGATATCTTGCATCAAAGCAACACAATCAGGTGGACCACACCTACACACGTACGGTGAATTAAGTAAATGGAAACCGAACGTTGCTGACAGGAAGTGCGTCAGAAGAAGGATTATAATAGGAGCCGGATTGTATATTCCTGTTTGCCTGGTGAGAATGGAAGTCTTGGCACTCATTACTTCTTTCTGTATGCCACATTTTTGCCCTTGTCTTGGAACACAACTATGTTGTCTGCCTTGCAGTTTACGTCAGGTATAGTACGCGTGTGTGTGTGTGTGTGAGTGTGTGTGTGTGTGTGTGTGTGTGTGTGTGTGTGTGTGTGTGTGTGTGTGTGTGTGTGTGTGTGTGTGTGTGTGTGTGTGTGTGTGTGTGTACAAAATGGGGACATCAGTGAGAATACACACTAACATACTAGGGAAACAGCTGGAAATGGGGACGTCCCTGTTTTAAAATTACGGCAGAGATGGATTGCCATGGACTTAGTGATACAAATCTTGAGATAAGCGTATTTGAGTATGTCCCGTTTGGTCTGTAATTTTTCACATCATACCGTACACAAAAATACACACGTCCCACTCGACTCAAAACATCGTGTGTATCAGTCTAAGTCCCCGTTACCCCCCAATGTCAGCTCTGCTGCCTTCTCGTGCACATTGTGTTATCTACCGAATTAATCATTGAAGATGGTATCAACAAAATGTAACTGTTCAAATCAAGCATGTAAGGATTCACAAATATGTAACATTTTTTCTTTTCAACATAGATACGAAGATTGATCTTGTTTTTATTAATGGATAGCCCACAGTTCATAATGCACTGTCACCAAATTAGACAGATAGGGAACGAATAACTGAATAGACGAGTTTGCAAATATAGTGAAAGCCACTTCTTTTACAAAATATTGATAAGATTTAAGCAGATTTTATGACGGGCAAGAGACTGTAGTCATTCAGCTCTGCTTGATTGTTTTATTTTTAATTACATGTGTACCATCTTCGTGAAGAAATGCATCGCAACATCCGAATGCATTAAAATATAGTTAAAATATGACTGGAGCAGAATACGCTGTTTCAAAGATTGTTGTTCTCTAATTGTGAGCATGAGTATTATGATCCGTTATTTCATTAAATAAATTGTAACAAAGGTGATTTGGCAGTTTTGGATGCAGTTAAAATATTTGTCTCCATTAAGAGTAATTATTAATATTAGTAATATCATCATCGTCTTCGTTATCATCATCATCATCATCATCATCATCACCACTACCACCACCACCATAATAGCAATCATCATTGCTGACAAAGAGCATAACACAAATACAGTTTAATGCCGATTAATTAAGTAAATAATAATGATTCGCTTTCCTTTCTTCCACTTTACAGAGTAGAACTTAAATCTGACACCATGTCGATCTTGAACTAATTGGGAAAAAATTAGTTCTTTGTTAAAACTTAAATGGTACCAAGCGATCCCCGATGGCCATGTGATCTAAGGTACTCTCATTTACAGATCACTGGCACCTCACATCTGTCCGAGTGGATTCGAGCCTCGGCTCGGCCAACATGGTATGTGCGAAAGTTTGCTAGTATCTTTCCGTGGGTCTGTTGTTCTTCTAGAAATTTCCCTGGGTTCTTCCTCCATCAAATACACTGGATATCATGTATAGTTTATCAAGTGCTGAAACAGGCCATTAAACCCAACAAAGCCAAATGTTAAAAGTCACGACATAAAACATAAAAAAGTATTCATGATTATATTTAGTGTTTATCAGTGTAACATAAAAAAAGTTTTCATAATTATATTTAGTGTTTCTCAATGTATCTTCAATGAGGCAAACTAGTTATGATTCCTGCTAACTGAAAGTTAAATTGTTAAATATATTTCTTTCTTTTCCTTGTCTCTTTTTCCATCTTCCTTTTATTTATCTCTTTCTTTTAATTCCGTTAATTTGGTACTGCCTATTGTTACGTTTAGGCTCGTACAAAGAAACCAAGAAAAGAGTGAAGCCAACAAGCTTTGTAAAATTTAACAAAAATAATTGATTTCCCTAGAAAACAAGGTAAAAATACAAAAAGGACTTACGAGTTGTAAATCTAATCCAAAAATTAATCCTAGAATGAATAATATAAGTCCTATCACTAAAAAGTTCTAAATGTATCAAAGTTCGAATCCCGATGAAGTTCCAAAATGGAAGGCGATGACGTCTTCTATAACCTGTTTTGTGCTGTTGTGTCAACAGTTCCTTGTTGAATTTTATGAATCAAGAATATTATTCCAGCTTTAGAATTCCGAATAATTTCCAATAAATGTCTTTGTCCAAGAATGATGATGAAGAGCACTTATATTTCCAGGAAAAATAAATTATTTTAAATAACAATTTCAATTCAACTGGTCACAACACAAAATACCTTTGAGCTCCAAAAGGTATGAAATACGACTGACTAAAAACACTAAAAACGTTAGTTTTTAGCGCAATTTTAGATCACGTGACGGGGTCACGTGGTCACTTAATTCGAACAACGCAGTAAAGTAATATGTCAATTAACGCGTAGGCTATTTACAGGTTCAATTGTATTAAACGAATCTTACTATAAGATTCAATAATTAAATAAATAAGAAAAAGGTTGTTTACAACAGAGCTGACGCAAGCCAAGAATGACCTTGATTACGACCAATGATTTTCACTCTGTGTTTACCAATCCTTAACTCTAATTCCATCATGTGTTTTAATTTCAGTTCCTTTACTTTTATGTCAGAGTCTGATACAGACTTACTGATCGAACCCAAAACACTTTTATCCAAAACATTCTTTTCAACCAAATACGGAATCAAAATGTTTTTAATTTCTTGCTTCGTTAAGGATGATTTTGCCTCAGAAAGATTATATTTTCTAGCAAGTTCAAGCAATTCATCTTTTTTCAAACTATCCAACTGCTCCTGAGTAGGGCTAGAAAGAAAAGTCTCCACTTTTGATGACATTGTGAAAATGCCTGTTGATTTCACTACAAATTTCAAATAAAATATGAAATAATACTTGGGATTTATAAATTTCTGAAAACTAATGGAAATTAAATTTCAAAAAACAATTTCTGAAATATTTTAGCCAAAATTCATATATCCCGGACGAGCCCCCAATTTTCTTTGTTACGTCTAGGCTCGTACAAAATAACAAAGAAAAGAGTGAAGCCAACAAGCTTTGTAAAATTTAACAAAAATAATTTATTTCCCTAGAAAACAAGGCAAAAATACGAAAAAGGACTTACGATTTGTGAATCTAATCCAAAAATTAATCCTAGAATGAATAATATAAACCCTATCACTAAAAAGTTCTAAATGAATCAAAGTTCGAATCCCGATGAAGTTCCAAAATGGAAGGCGATGACGTCTTTTATAACCTTCTTGTGCTGTTGTGTCAACAGTTCCTTGTTGAATTTTATGAATCAAGAATATTATTCCGGCTTTAGAATTCCGAATAATTTCCAATAAATGTCTTTGTCCAAGAATGATGATGAAGAGCACTTATATTTCCAGGAAAAATAAATTATTTTAAATAACAATTTCAATTCAACTGGTCACAACACAAAATACCTTTGAGCCCCAAAAGGTATGAAATACGACTGACTTAAAACACTAAAAACGTTAGTTTTTAGCGCAATTTTAGATCACGTGACGGGGTCGCGTGGTCACTTAATTCGAACAGCGCAGTAAAGTAATATGTCAATTAGCACGTAGGCTATTTACAGGTTCGATTGTATTAAACGAATCTTACTATAAGATTCAATAATTAAATAAATAAGAAAAAGGTTGTTTATAACAGAGCTGACGCAAGCCAAGAATGACCTTGATTACGACCAATTATTTTCACTCTGTGTTTACCGATCTCTGAATCAAGGTCAGGAACTAGGTCAGCTAAAAATACAATGTAGCAATAATGATTATTTGCAAGAACTGAACTGAATTTTCTGAAAAAAAAATGTCAAATCCAGTGGATAAAGTTATTACAATAACATGTAATGAAATAAAAATAAAATAAAAAATTTAAAACTAGCACACAAGTAATTAAACTACATATATGTAACACTTCCCCATAAAGAAAAAGAAAGATTTATATAATAAAGCTTTCTTTTTACCATATGTTAATTATACATGAGGTAAAAAAAATACATAAGAAGAACTCTTATGAATTATACAAAGCGTACATGAAATAATATTTCTATACACGGGAAAGTGCATCTGCAATTAAATTGTCTTTTCCCTTGATGTGCCTGATGTCAAGATTATATTCCTGTAACAACAAACTCAACCTTAACAATCTTTGAGTTTTGTTTTTCATCTTATCGATGAAAGTAAGGGGGTTGTGGTCACTAAACACAACAACCGGAGAAAGAGCTGAACTAAGGTAAACTTCAAAATGTTGTAATGCCAATATTAAAGCCAAACATTCCTTCTCGATTGTTGAGTAATTTCTTTCGTGCTTATTTAATTTCTTCGAAAAATAGCACACTGGAAGATCAACACTATTTCTATCTTTTTGAATCGATACTGCTCCAACCCCAACATCACTTGCATCAACAGATAGTTTAAAAGATTGAGTGAAATTTGGAGCTGTAAGAACTGGTGCACTTTTAAGTACGGCCTTTAACTTGTCAAAAGCCTCCTGACATTTTTCAGTCCGAAGAAACTTGTTTTTCTTACTCAATAAATTTGTCAGGGGTTCAGCAATATTTGAAAAATTGGAACAAATTTCCGATAGTATCCAGCCATACCCAAATATCGCATCAGTTGCTTTTTACTGACAGGCACAGGGAATTCAGAGATAGCATTGACCTTAGCATCTATAGGTTTAACTTGTCCATGTCCCACAATATGTCCTAGAAATGTTACACAAGCACGGCAGAACTCACTTTTAGATAAATTGATTGTCAAACTGGCATCAATGAGTTTGTCAAAGAATTTCCAAATTGTTGCTAGATGTTCTTTCCAGGTGTCGTTGTAGATAATGACATCATCAATGTAAGTATCACAATTATCTAGACCAGAGGTAATCATATTCATCAAACGTTGAAAAGTACTTGGCGAACCCTTCATCCCGAATGGCATCACTTTATATTAATAGAGTCCATCTGGAGTCACGAATGCCGAAATTTCCTTTGTCCTTTCCGTTAGTGGAATTTGCCAAAATCCTTTCAGAAGGTTAAATTTGGTGACATACTTGGCATTTCCAATTTTATCAATACAGTCATCGATTCTTGGTAATGCAAATGAATTTGTCTTAGTCATACTGTTCACCTTCCTATAATCAGTGCACATACGGAAAGTTTTATCTGGTTTCGGAACAAGTATACGTGGTGAACTCCAGTCACTTTTACTGGGCTCTATGAAATCATTCTCCAGCAAATACTGAATTTCCTTTTTCAAGTATTCCTGTTTGAGAGGGTTGATCTGTATGGGTGTTGTTTCACAGATTTAGAATTCACAATTTCAACGTCATGAAAAATTTTGTTTGTCCTTGTAGGAACATCTGAAAATAAGTGCTCATATTCAAATAATAACTGTTTAAGTTCATTCCTTTCTTGTTGCTGCAAATGCGAAAGTTTCTGTTCCACATTTTTCATAATTTCCGAATTCTGAAGATTTGTTGCTCCAAAATCGGTAGAGTCCGATTGAACTCCTTCACTTAAATCCTCAGATAGTTTAAAAGATTGATTGAAATTTGGAGCTGTAAGAAGCTGTAGGTCAGCTAAAAATACAATGTAGCAATAATGATTATTTACAAGAACTGAACTGAATTTTCTGAAAAAATGTCATAACCAGTGAATAAAGTTATGTAATGAAATAAAAATAAAATAAAAAATTCAAAACTAACACACAAGTAATTAAATTACATATACGTAACACTTATATTCTCTAAATTTTAAATCTACTGGTCACAGGCATAAAGAACTTATGGGATGCTCAGGCGTCCGTCGTCTGTCATCCGTCCATTAGCACATGTTTTTATCGCTACTTCTCCTAAACTAATTAGACAATTACCTTAGAACTATATACATACGTTCATTCCATGACTTAGTTGGTCACACCAAAAGATGGTGCTGCTCAGACATTTAATGTCCGCAACCGTGGCCATCTTGAAAATCTTCTTATAGAGACTTCTTCTGAATGGATAGTCATAACAACATGGGATTTTCCTTAAAAGATTACTTATGTCTAGTTCGTCCTGAATGAAAATGGTGCCGATCAGACTTCCATTATGGCCGCCACAGCAGCAATCTCGTTAGTCATCCAAAATGGAGGGTCATATCAACATGGGATATTCACTAAAGGACTTCTTCTTATATCTAGTTGGTTCTAAATGAAATGGTGCCACATCTAAAGTTAATAATTTCCTCCATCGCAACCTGAAATTCTTGTTATCGCAACTCCTGATACAATATTTTATTGGTTCTAAATAAAATTGGTGCCGATGTGACGTCCAATATGGCCACCGTTGCAGCCTTCTTCAAAATCAGGACGTCCAATATGGCGCCACAGCAACTATCTTCAAAATCTTGTTATCACTAGTTATTTTGAATTGATGGTCATATCAGCATGAGGTTTTAACAAAAAAAAAATTCTTATGCTGTCTGGCTGGTCCTAAATAAATATGTGCCTATCTGAGATCCAATATGGCCACTATGGCAGCCATACTAACTTGGGGTTTTCAGCGGAAGACTTCTCATGATGCCTAGTTGGTCTTACATGAAATGGTTCAATGTGTGTGTGTGTGTGTGTGTGTGTGTGTGTGTGTGTGTGTGTGTGTGTGTGTGTGTGTGTGTGTGTGTGTGTGTGTGTGTGTGTGTGTGTGATTTGAATTTTTATGGTAGCTTTAACAATGTTTCAGTTATATCACTACGATGCCTGCAGTGTGGCAGTTTATAGTGATACCTAACACTGGGGCATCATGCCGCAGACATATAGCATCATGCCCCACCCAGTCACATTATCCTGATACCAGGCCTACCAGTCCTAACACTAACCTCTTAATGCTGAGCACCAAGTGGGGCAGCTGCTAGTACCATTTTTATGTCTTTGGTATGACTCAGCCGGGGTTCGAACCCACGACCTCCCGCATCTGAATATAAACAATATGCATATCAAGACATTGGTCTGGATTAAAACCCTATTCTCAAAATATTTCTTTATTTGTTTTAGTTGTTAAAGTAGTGAGATAAAAAGGGACAGCGATTCATTACACTTGAAATGACCATGAATATATTTCGTGTGGAATCATAAACAACATATGGAATATGCAACGCAGTATTAAACCAAGTCTGAAAGGAAACAAGGGACTGGAAATCCCTCCAACTCATGGTATGCACATTTCACGTTAAAATCCAGAATTAAACTGATATTCGAACTAACTTCGTTGAGATTAATATTTGAAATTTCCTTCACCGTGATGCCTGCTTAATTTTTTTTAATAATAAAGAGTTTTTAAAAACTACAAAACCTTTTAATTTTTAATAAGTAAAATCGTGTTTCAAGCTGCCTATGAGTGAAAAATAAATCATATTTCTAATGTACCATACAAAACACGGGGTTCTTTTTAGGTCAAATAGACAAAATTTCTCAGGAAAAATTCTGCTGGATTGTGCTACGTTTTTTATATACGTTACGCGTTTTTAATAGTGCCGGACTACATGTGTACAAATAGTCTCGCTAGAATATTCTTTATCTATAATCATATTACCAAGTTTTATATTTATTTATTTATTTATTTATTTATTTATTTATTTTTCAAACGTATTTTCACGTTTCAATGTTAAGGTCACTTTTACTAAAATAAAAATTTGCCTGTGTATTTCATGACCAAATGACAACTTAGTTTTACTTGAAAATTTCAGTCGTCCTTATGAAAAAAAATTACAAAATATATTATTAATGGTACATTGTAATTTATCTGATTGCCTAAAATCCCATTTCCAGAGAGAAGTTTTTAAACATTACGAAATAATTCTTAATTAACCGATGAAAATATAACTTTGTGGTATATAAAAACTGGGAAAACAATTTAGTTTTCTTATTTCAGATAAAACTCAGGGGTGATTAAATTACTAAGGTCTCAACATTTTGCAAAACTTCTACTCTATTAAAAACTGACGATACATTCGTTTGGAATAACAACTTTAGAAATTCACACGTGTAAAATTTTAATGTTTGACCTGCAAATTAATGCATCTATATTACTTCATCAACTGTCAATGCGACGTTATATATATATATATATATATATATATATATATATATATATATATATATATATATATATATATATATATATATATATATATATATATATATATATATATATAGACAGTTTACTTTACAGGAGTCGAGGCATACTCTGTGCGAAATTTTTCACTGACAAAATGTTGACAAGAGATATGGGCTGAATGAGTACGTTTTTTTTTTCTTCACATAAAATAATTTAATCCTTTGTTCATGCCGAGATGGGCCGAGATTATTTATAACTTTGTTTGCCTTCGCATGTGAAAGCAGTTCAGACTGACTAGGAGAGCTCACCATATAAGATTGATTACCATAACCTTGCAAAATGCATCGATTATCTTTCAACTTCCTTGAACAAGGGAGCAGTCAAAGTGTGTTATAAATCTGAACATGTACTAGCGACTGCGATACAAATCCGAAATACTTTACTGAACAAATAGAGACTAAGGAACGCCGTCTTTTGAGTTAGATTCTCGTGTTAAATATTTGGTATAAGAAAGGTGCGTGGATCTCCCATGAATCTTTTCATAAACTTAATTGACAAATTATATTGGATACAACTGAATTCAGTTTTCATTGTTCAATCAACAAACACAACCGATCATTTCTAATAGTTTTAATGTATGTAGAGTTATGAACTTTCAGAGACAAAGGTCATTTTTTGAGAAGAAGGTATATATATATATATATATATATATATATATATATATATATATATATATATATATATATATATATATATATATATATATATATATGGATAGATAGATAGATAGACAGATAGATAAAGAAAATAAAGCAAGTACATTTACCATGCAATCCAAAATTAATCGTGATATTAAAATACATTGGTGATGCACAAATATATTTGTTGAAAATACATATAGAAGAATGTACTCTATGTATGGGTTTCTCTCTCTCTCTCTCTCTCTCTCTCTCTCTCTCTCTCTCTCTCTCTCTCTCGTATATATTAAAGAATGAATTACACAGCTAAAATATAAAACAATAGAGGACTTAGAACAGAAATAAACTGTAGTGACCAAATTAGATCTAACAATAGGCATATCTGGTTAGGTGCAAATATATGTTCAAGTAATTAATGGTGATGGTATAGCGGATGGAAAAGGAAAGTGTGGAAAGAAATCATTTCTTCAGTACTTTAGACTTACATGACAAAATGAAGGAGACTGTGATAGACATAACTATTCTGAGTTTATATGGGAACAGAATGATGTAAATATCAGGTCTTTCAATTTACTTGTTCTTATTTATTCACAAAGATCTGTGTTATTTTGTAGATCATTCTGTTTCTAAGTAGTAACATTTTTGTGACACTCTTTACTTACATAATTATTTTTATTTTTTTTTTTATTTTTTTTTTTTGTTATTTCAGGAACATATTGGCATTGGGAAGATAATAAATACCTTTACATTCAATGTTTTAAGGAATGTTTTATCATCCGTGATGATTGTAGCATTATTATGAAATCAGATCAATTCTCTCTCTCTCTCTCTCTCTCTCTCTCTCTCTCTCTCTCTCTCTCTCTCTCTCTTGTTGAATGCATGAAAATTGTTAAAATGCTCAGACTTTCTGTCCTAACAGCCGAGTTATCACGTTACAATGCTAATGGATAAACTTATTTAGATTAGCCCAACTGTGAAATCTATTGACGTTGTAGTTGTAACATAACCTGAAGCAGACATCTCAGTTTGTATCAACTAACACCCTTTGTCACAGGACTACATTAGCATATATTTATATGACTTCCTAATAGGCGGCAATTCTCAACCAAGCGTATGATGTACATGTGCTACAACCATGCCCCCTACCCCAAAACAACACACATATTTGGATGCATATCATGTATATCTAACTCTCTCCTCAAGCATTTAGAAAATAATATCATATTTGTTTTCAAATTTATGATGTATTATCTTATATTTCATTAAATTTAACAATGCCTTCCAATCCTATGTTTTTAAAAAAAACAAGTATTTTCAATAAGTACGCAGTGCTGAAAAAAAAAAAGAGAAATAATTAAATTAAATTGAAATTAATGAACTTTAGCGAAACGATATTTTGACTTTTACGATGAAATTAACAATGTATAATTATACAGAAAGCGTCTGGTTTGTACCACCATGTAGCAAGTGGCTGTTTGAATAATATAGTGAACCTAAGACAAGATAGAGGGGTAGATTTAGAGGGATTCGTTGTGTTCAATCGAACTCCTTTTCCAGAACACTACTCCACTTTTCAACTTTAAAAAAGAGAAATGTGACCATAATAAGCAAAACAACCCCGCCCAGTTTTAAAACCGAACCAAATTAGAAAAAAAAAAAAAATCGTAGATTCGCCTGTAAGACAAAGGAAATACTATGCAAAAATAAAAATTATGACTATGGAAGGCGAATATCGGAAAAATCCAACACTCCAATTCGTATCTCCATCCTCTGTATTTGTTCATGGACTAAATAAGGTAAATAATATGTTACGAAAGAGGAACAGAAGTGTCATACTTGGCGCATCAGTCCATCTATCGAATAAGTAACTGAATTTGTTAGCAAATAAAGAAATTATTTCTCTAAAATTTCAGCTTAGTTGTCTTATTGAGACAGAGACAGACAGACATACAGAGAGACATATATTCAATTGGTACATACCTATCGATGGCGGTATCTCTTGAGAGTATTACATGCATATAAATAATATTGCGTTCCTTTATTTGATAAATATAATCTTTCTCCCTTACTTCTTACCCGAATGTACCTAGTCGTTCTGTTATTGCGACTTGTGTCACATTTACAGACTCAAAGTGTATATTGTAACCCACAATTATCATAAATATTTAAGAATATTTATATTTGACAGATATCATAAACCGTCGATTTATATGGATTTTCTCCATTTTGCACTCATGAGATTAAAAGGAGCATTACTACAGCAATAAAAATAAATTCCTAAATTTTACAATAATTTTAACAGAGATGTTTTACAAAGGCCTATATTAAATAATGTTTTCTGCCCCCGTTTCCATGAAAAACTAAATATTGTTACATTTTTTGATTATTTATCTAATTCTATTATTCAAGATACAAATGAAACTCTCCTACACTCAGTATGTTTGTAGGGTTCTATTTTATGCTGAGAAACGACCCTCGAACATGGGCTACTGCTGGAAATCGCAGAAAAAATTTACAATCCAAATTATACATGAGTTACGTTATGAGACAATGTGGGAAAATTAGATAACATATTGTTGACTTTGCTGTACTGCATTTCTTCAAACACATACACATAAATCCGAAAATACATCTTGCTATTATCCATAGAGAAAGGTCAAAGACAAAATATATTTAAGAAAGTTTAATTTAGTCTACCTTTCTTCAAGTTTTAACATTATTAACTTTACAGAGAATGGACCTGCACTGTACGGTACTTCTGTGGAGTAAAAGGATTGTTTTCAATGTAATATAAAGTGTACATTGTTTCTGTCTAATTTATTTCCTCCAAAACTCTGAAAACAAATTTTTACATTTAGGGAAAATATTGCAATGGTCAATTTAAGAAAGGTATTGTTGAACAGAAGTACATGTCAACTTCAAGGCTGACAGTGTAAGCCAATATAAAATTTAGTAAAGCGTTCGGCATCCACACGTTAGAACTAGGTTCGAAGTTTGGAAGGGCAATATAAATGATGATGGCGTTCGTTTTTATTTTATGGCGCTTTTAGCATTTTATTGACTACATCGAACCAACGATACCCGCCTTAAACCAGTCTCTGTGTGCCCTTGGGAAATACATTTAGCTCCGATTTTCCCATCATGATAGAGCCAATAATGTGTTAAAGGTGCCGTTAAAGGCAACAACATCAAAAACAACCCCACTTTATTACAACGCTAACCCTCTACCTGGCATGAAGCTCCTCTATCTAATAGTGAATACATTTCTTCGAGAAAAGGTAAGTTGAACGCTCAGTATATGTCATAATATTTAGGTGCAGATGCATGCATGAAATACATGTAACTCTGGATGAAATGTGCATCTTTAAAAAATACCGGTATTTCAGCTTTCCAACAGTCATGATTTTGGCACGATAATTGTTACAGTACATTATCATAATTGAATTTCATGCCCATGTAATTATAGCAGCACAGTTTTTTTTATGTCCATTGAATGACTCTGTACCTGTATGTCTCTCATTAGTAATGAAACAAAGGTGATATGTATTATTTAACACCTCATTTTGCAACGGTTGTAAGTTCAGCGGTGTAATCATGTTGTAGGAAATGGAGACAGATTTATTTCCTGGACGAGTTCTAAAATTTTGTCCGACCGCTCCGGTAGCCTAAGTGGTTAGAGAGTCTGCCTCAAATGCGGGAGGTCGCGGGTTCGAACCCCGGCCGAGGCATTCCAACGACTTATAAAAATGGTACTAGCAGCTGCTTCGCTTGGCGATCAAGAGGTTAGTGTTAGGACTGGACGGCCTGGTGTCAGGATAATGTGACTGGGTGGGACATGGTGCTATATGTCTGCAGCATGGTGCCCCAGTGCTCGACATCACTATAAACTGCCACACTGCAGACATTGTAACGATATGACTCGAATTGTTAGAGCGACGTTAAAAATCCAACACACACACACACACAACTTTGTCCACACAGTTTAGAATCTTGTAATAGCGTTGACGGTATGAAATGCGTGTGGGGTTGGATATCGGTAATGTTATTCACTCGGCACATTAGAATGGAGGTGTAGACCTGTTTAGTTATGATCAAACCACAATTGCATCTTCTTCCTGAAACCAGCACTACTTGCACGTGAAAAATTACAAGTGGATCCCTAATGTACGGTATTTATTTCTCAAGTGATACAGATTACATACTTCGGTTCTCAAGTGAAACTTTTATAGATTTTTTACTATGACATTACTTTGTCTCATGGCAAGTACGTCAACATGGGCTTCATAAAAATACATGTATTGGGATACTAGTACTTGTTTCATTTTATTTATCGATCAGACTTCGAGTCCCTGAAATGTTACACATTGAAGTTAAATCAAAATGACTTGGGAGTTTTTTTCCTATAAGATATAAACTATAGCAAAACAAAGAAGACCAGTCCCCGTGTTTACCAAACTTGCTAAGCAAGAAATTTGAGAATACGCCCCGAAGACCAAACTCAGATATTATTCTTGGATGAAATCATCTTAATCAAAATTTAGCAAACTAAGGAAATTTAAAGATTCTGAAAGTTCTACTAACCTAGCTTCATTTTAATCAAAGTTAAAAAAAACATTTAAGGTTTCTGATTCGATCTTAAGTTTGCATTTTGCATAAAACATTTCAAGCATACGTAGACCGCTAGGCACTCAGCATTTAGAGGTTAGTCTTAGGACTGGTCGGCCTGGTGTCAGGATAATGTGACTTGATGGGGCATAATGCCACATGTCTGCGGCATGATGCCCCAGTGTTAGACATCACTATAAACTGCCACAATGCAGACATCGTAGCGATATGACTTGAAAATTGTCAAAGCTACGTTAAAAATCCAAAACGCACACTCAGGTATACGGGGCCAGAAATTTAGGTATGCAACACCTACAATCGTCTTTTTGTAAGGCAGTGTCCAAGAGTAATGTGATATTTCCGGTTCGAAAGGCTACAGAATTGAATTACAGTTTGTTGACGAGTTTCCGCATATTACACTAACACAAACCCTTTACCTACGTTGGATATATTCATACAAATGCACCAAATTGCAGTTTTAAGTAAAACTACAAATCAAAGAACTCATTTCATTGTTAAATCTGGAACTAAATCACGCTTGAGCAATACAGAGGGTACTATTTTCTCCTCTAGTTATATAGATTATTATGTGGAATGTTCGACTGTTCCACAAAATAAAGTTTCTTTTCTGAGCTACAGCTTATAACATTCTAAATTATTGTGACCCTATGCATTCAAAATTCAATACACAAATAATATTTAAAGCAAAACTAGTGTTTCTTTCTTTTTTTATCTTCATGTGATAGCACCTTTATAAGGGTAGAAACAATTTGCGGTGCACAGAGATCTTCAGTACGAGATAACATTGCTCCTTGGAAAAGGAAGAGAGATTTATCAAATCGATAAATAGGAAATTTTTTCACGATACTGGTTTTAAAACCAGACAGGTATAGATAACAATTGAACAAGGAGGACAAAAATAAATCCACATGACTCGACCCGAATTTGAATTGTTCAGAGGCTTAGGTCTTGTGTTAGGGTGCCTATGTATGCGTGCGTGTTGCCAGGAAATTAAAGAAAACTAATGCAAAAGAACACCTTTCATTTGCAGGAAGAAGGGGACGAACACCAATATTTTAGGTGAATAAGAGATCTCAGAAGCCTCTAGGCCTTTAATAAGATAAAACTATATTTCATGCAACTTTATACCAGAAAAATAATCAAAATAAATAATGTAATTTTATATTTAGTGAATAATTTTTTGATAGACAGTATCAGTGGAAAAGTATATGGAAAAGAATACATGGAAAAGATGAGAAATGTGTATATCTTCGTTGATATTTTCTTAACACACGGATTCCTTGGCAACAACCACGTAAACACAAAACTTTGTCAGAAATTAAATCAAACCACATCTTACTTATTACATACATCATACGAGGAAATTTGGAGAGAGGGCAGTAACTGGCCCTTATTCAATATAGTCCTTTAGCTTGTACAGATCGTGCTTTAAATTGTATATTTGGTCAAAATAATGAATGTATTCGTACTAAAATGAAGAGATTTTTTTTCTTTCTTTTTGTTACATTTCATGCGCGGATTCATACTGTTGAGGTAGGGAATTGTATAAACATCAGAGAGCTGTTGCATCTGAGAGACTTCAGTACATAAAATCTTTAAACAACAGATTTTAATGATTATGTGTTTACTTTGATTATTTCTACATTCTACATTCTAACCTGAAGTTTAGCTCGGTAACAGATCCAGTATCCAATTTTCGATTATCACTTAATTTCGGTTTACAATAAACTAATCAAATGCTGATCTATCCAATACGATTGCGATGCGATTTAAATTGATACCTTAACAAGTTCATTACTATATTTAATCATGCGGGTTTTCTTTTCCCCTCAGAAATGTGTACCGTTTGTTTGAGAGTGTTACAAGTGTACAATACTATATGGTGACACATAGCATCAGGTTATGTAAGTTCAGTCACTGATAGTTTCCGTGATTCAAGTAGAAAACTAATTATAAGAAAAGTAATACTTGAAGTCTACTTGCAACAGCATCTTAAAACACGATTTTGCTAATTGAAAGGATTATTTTTAAAACTCATTTGATTATTGAAAAAAAAAACTGAACAAACATCATGCTAAAGGAAGTTATCGCTAAAATAGCACTGCAAATATTTGACTCCACAAAATTAATTCGAGTATCAGTTTAATTATTTATTTTTAGAGAAATGTCTAAATGATTGTTTCAAGAAGAACCATCTGATCTGATAATAGCTAGAGTCGACTGATAGAGTATGTAACTCGCTCACCATGTATGCTGAAGCTAAAGTTATCAGGAAACATATTTTCTATGACAGTAGCCTTAGCAAAGTGTGGGCTAAAGGCTCAAATTTATCTGAACTGAGCCATGCTAACACCAATGACAGATACCATTTTAGAAACAGAGTGAAGAATTTTGGTAGATTTAGATCGAAAATGGCTAAAAGATCCTATAGATCTTTATCATGCCCGATATCATGTCTACCATGATGCCGGAATGTGTCTGATATCATTGAGCAGTAGCCTTTGATAGTAATTGAGACCAACTGTTTCTCTTCGAAGAGCCAGAGAAAAAAAATCGGCCAGCTGAGGGATTGAGGCACTTAGAGGGACGATGTTATTGATATTGCACCGTCTCTGAAAATGCCATTTTCCCTCGTAAGCCTTCAGAGTGGAGGGCCTTCTTGCTCTCGTGATTCTCTTCAGAATCGAAGGTTTAAATTGTTTGTCTTTCAAAGCTATCTGTACATGAACCAAGCGTGAAGAAGAAGACGGTCCAGGAATGGATGAAACATCTGTGACCATGTTTGCTTGAGAAGATTTGGGTTGGCCGGGATCTTCCAGAGCATATCTATCATTAGATCTAGTAGATCGGTAACCTAGGACTTGTCCCACCTGAAAGGGGCTATCAGAATAATATTGCATTTCTGACCTCATAATTGCTGGATTATTTTCGTACCCTAGACCATAGGAGGGTAGGCAAATGACCACACACACACCAACTGATTGATAGTTCGCCCACGTCCCAAGCTTCTTTGTCTGGAACCTGAGAAGCAAAGGTGGGCAACATGTGATTCCAACTTGTCACCAAAAAAATTGATCATCGTACGTCCCCAATTTCCGCAGATCCGAACCAATTGATGTAGAGACCAACCCGTGTGAATGGCTTGACCTTTCCTGGATAGAGTGTCGGCCAAGACACCGAGTCTGCCGGGAATGTGTCTAATTTGTACGTTGATATGGAGGTCGTCGCACCAACGTAGAAACTGCCAGATCAGAAGACACAGGTCGGATGATTTGGTGCCCCCTGGTTGAGGAGGTAGGTCACCACCACAGAGTTATCTGATATAATGAATACCGTTTGGCCTGAGTCGATCCTTCCAGAAGCGAAAGGCGCAGATGACAGCCTTCATTTCTAACAGATTGATGGAGAGGCCACTCCACTGGCTCTAACGTGCTGCTGATGGTAGTGAAGTCTGGCAATAGGTGGGCATCGTACTTACTGGCGTAGGTACATACCTTATTTTCCGCTTGGGTCTTCTCCAGCGGGATCCCCATGGTCATCCAACCTGATGCAGGAATTATCATATCTCAGGCGTGATCATGATTGTTTGATCGAGGGGACTTGAAAAGGGGCGCCATTGTGATAGCAACGTCATTTACAATGGGCGCATAAAAAGATGGCCGAGCGGGATCACGTCCACCGCCGCACTGAATAATCCGAAGAGTTGCAAGAACTCTTTCGCTGAAATCCAAGTCCTGTTGTAAACGGACTCGACGAGTTCGACGATCCTGATTACGTGAACACGAGGAAGCCGTACCAGATTCAGGTAGATATTAAACTCAGTACCCAGATGAACAAAAAGCTGGGGTGGACGAAGGTTTGACTTTTCCCAGTTCACTCAGTTCACGAGAAGACTAGACGATCTAAAAGTGAGAGACGATCGTTTCTGCCTTTGAGTAGAATAGAAATTACCATATGTTTCTACAGGATGTCGTGCAGGTAAGCTGCCGTCGTTGTAAATGAAATAGATTGGAACAGGGTGACGACACAATCCATAACCTCGGTAAAAACCCAAGGGCTGATGTTGAGGCCAAAGGGTAGGACTTTGAACTGTTAAACCGTGTCGCAGTAACCAAAACAGAAATTTCCGTGACGTGGAGTAGATAGGGATATGAAAATATGCGTTGGTCAGATTAAGACTGACGGCATACTCGTCCCGTCGGATGGAGAGACGGATTTACCTCGCCGTCTGCATCATGAAATTCGTGAGGAAATGTTAAAAGCAAATTGGGTCGATTCACTTTCCCAATAGGAAACATCCTGGAATAAAACCGCGGCAATTGTGTTTTTTGCACAATCTTCGCCGCCTGTTTTCCGATGAGTGACCGTATTTCCTATTTTAGAACGGTATCCTTCTCACGACCTGAAGGTACGTCCGTGAACAGGATAGATGAGGAAAGGGGAGGAGGTTGGATAAATGAAATCCGAAGCCACTCTGAAATGACCTGGATCACTAATCGTTCTGATGGAATAGGGTAATCCAGTGAGCCTGAAATTGCAGGAAGCGGCTACCCACAGGTAGGCGGTCTGCGGACGGTGGAGAGGGTCGGTCAGTGTCGAGAGCAAGGAGACATGAAGGTGGAGAAACTTGTATGGTTGCCTCCTTGCTTGGTTAGTCTGTTTCCTGACATTGGGCTGGGATCTATATTGCACATTTTACTGAGAAGATCCCTTGTCCATAGTCCGCTTATCGTCCCTCCGCAGGGTGTGTGTGTGGGGGGGGGGGCTGATTGTTTTGAAACGCCTGTGTGGGTTCAGCGGAGAGTTTTAGGGACAGTTCCTAAGCTGACTGTCTCCGAACTTCTTTAATTTTTCCTCCAAAAAGTAATGATCACCTAAACTGTAAGCCAGGGTGTGATGAGGCCTGAGCGACGTGAACCGCAGACATGCGTCACGTCGTATCAGGTCTAAGTTGGTCTCTGCAGTCAATGCATTGGCCATAGGATGGTGAGCTGCCCGGTTAATGACCCTAGCAATCCTGGCTGTCGCCCCTTAAGCATGGTAATTGCCGGATTTCTCAGAGAGAAGGGAAAATTGCCAATGAGGCCAAATCTAACATTGACGACATAGCTTTGATATGCCATGGAACAGTATTATCCACTTAATAAAACAGTGGAGGAGACATGCGAACTGCTGCTAGAATTTTGTTTCCTAGGACCCGGAGATCAGTACTGAAGGCATCTGGGCGAGTTTTGTACCAGCAAGGTGAGAACGTTGCTAGTACTTGGCTTTCTGAAGAAAAAAACCTTAGAATTCCCAAAGTCACCATTTCTACCTGAAAGTCTGTTACTGATGACCTTAATTTTAGCCGATTAGGGGAGGAGCCGAAAGGATAGCGTCTCTTCCTCCTCGTCGAAATCTTCCGATGCTCTAACTTTATAGTCTTGAGTACAAGTATTAGGTGGATGGCATTCCGAATTGCCAACATCCTATAAATTTCCTCTACTGCGGCCTTGAAGTAGAGTCAGTCTGTTCCATGGTCAGATCTGAGTACAGCTGATTTGTAGGAGCTTTGTCGCACACAGTGTGTCAAGTTCTGACCTGGTTCTGCATCCAGCTCTGGATAAGTCATACAAGGTGCCATCAACAACTCAATTCCATTCTCTTTGAAAGAGTCACTTACTGTCGCATGTGGATAAGCAGTGAACATATGGAAGTCTGACACAGCCGGAATGGCTGGCTGGTTTGCCTGGCATATGGTCGGCCTGGAAACTGGAAGTATTGAAGACAATCCGGCTATCACTGGTTACCAGTATCAGCTGCTCCAAAGGCTTAGCTGGATGGACAGATTTCTCACTGAAATCTCCATCATAGTTAAGTGTGTGTTGCTAATGGTATGGCTAAATGGATGGATCTGTCACTAAGATTCCTGTAAATCCTAGTTGGACGGGCTGTTTTATCAAATAAGTCCCCATGACGGAATGGTGGGATGGCCAGTGATGGCTGGATGGCCAGTGATAGCAAGGCTATCTTGTGAAATGGATGCATTGGATCCGGTACAAACCCCATTCATCTAGACTTAAAGGCCCGAAGGCCGTGCTCAGAGGTGCAGGTGGATTTATGCCCACTGGGCAGCCTAGAATTGGGGGAACATTCCACCAATGAGTTGGAAATTGCAAGCAATGGACTTAGGTTGGGGAGGGACTCTAGCATCGCTCAACAAGACTCACAAAGGATGTTAGCTTTGAATGTATACTGAGACCTTCAATGTTATCTTTCCTCGACTTATTCCATATTTCCTTCCCTTTTGCTTTGAACCTTTTGCATTTCATGCATTTAGTGGACATTTCTACTGAAAACACACAAAAGAGAAAACAAAGCATAAATTAGCAATTCAGCATGTTAATAACTCGCTAATACTGTAGCCCATACTTCCTCTATCAACATGTTACACATGATGCATGGTACAGATGATGTACACTTCATACATACGATACAAGAGTCATGGGTGACTTATTTTTGTTGCGAACTTTTTGCACTTCATGCATTTCTACTGAAACAACACAAGAGAAAACAAAGCATATATTTGCAATTCAGCAAGTTACTAACTCACTAATACCACCATTTCTAATGGAGTAAGCGAAAATAGTCAGTGTCACGCTACTCATAAATGACAGCATGAGCTCAATGATAGCGCGTTGTAACATGATCTTAAATAGATTAAGTCCATCAGGTAACAGAGTCACTCAAATTTGGAAAAAAATTTAGAAACAATTTATACAACCTGTAAGAAGGAAATCATTGTCCAACACAATAAGGCCAAATTTCGAGTTGGATGGTCCAATTTTAACACTAAGATGGCTTGGATTGTTGAAGGTATAATATACTTGTTATCAGAACAGCATTAGCAACTAGCAATACCTGGTGATGTCTAGGGCAGGTAATGGGCAAGAGTTATTGCCCTTTATCTATAAGAGATAGACAGGAAAAGAAGATTTTCATTATTTAGCAGGGCTGAATTTGCGAGGCAGCAGGCTTATATCCCTAAGATTAACGTGATTGGGGAACATATTTGAAGGAGAAAAATCTTACCAAGTGTAACCAGCAGATTACTATTTTTTAATAGTCATTACAATCTAAGCCTAGCGAGCCATACTTTATTCTTTTAAAAGTATGTTTTGTTTCCACTTTTGATAATTCACTTCATTTTTGGAAAGGAGTCAATAGTTGTGACTGGTACAAAATATTTCCATTTATACTTTCTTGCCATTAAGTTGGTGGTATACGGTATCTACTTTGTCAATTTATGTCTGTGGATCAATCTGTCTTACATTACTTGTTCATGCTAAATCTTCTCCTTAGCTTCACTTATTAAAATTAAACTTGCACTATGGGTGAATTTGTGTGTGTGTGTGTGTGTGTGTGTGTGTGTGTGTGTGTGTGTAAAGAAACAGACTGAGGTCTCATCCTTTTATTATTTATTTTACAAGAGAGAGATGTCATAACAAACTTTCAATCAGTAACATTTTTGAGGTAACAAATTACTTGCTTTATTCACTGCTCTAAAATTGCATATAAACACTGCTTTACTTCAAGGAGAGTACATTGCTATGTAAGAAAACTATTTCATCCCATCAGTAACTGCAGTACATAGTCTTTTATTATGACATAAATTAATGTGAATGCATCAGCATCCACTGTCATGCCATTTACAATATAGATTACCAGTTTGATTTGTCACATGATCATATCATATGCTGTCAATCTATTTTTAGACATGGAAACCCCCACATACATCGAAGTTTGACCATCTCTAAACTCAATATTCAGCCTTATTAGACTGAATATAAGCCTAATTTTAATTTTTTTTTTTCATATTTGGATTCAGGGAAAAAAAATAGCAAAGCAAAATTTGTGAAAATTTATGCAGTAGTGCTCCTTTAAATTACATCACCTCAGAGCAATATCACAAGAAAAACACAGAGTAACAAACACCTCAGAGCAATATCACAAGAAAAACACACAGTAACAAACACCTTCTGAATTATTATGCTCATTTCTTTCACCATTAATTCAACATTGTCAGAACTGTATAGAACCACTCCTTACTGCATTGTCATACTACACAACTCGCTACCAAGTTTTTGACAGTGCACATGCAACTTGGTTGTAATATCTGTATACGGTTGTGTCTCTACGCAAGTGTTTGCTTATGACTAGATAATTTTAAATTGGTATCACCATAACAATCTGCAATACTATTAACATTTCCCTTTTGGTTTTCTGTAACATAAAGCCTGTTAAATTACAATTAAGATCACCAAGCTGTGTATAAACTAAAACTAAGTTATTATCATGTTATATACATAAAAAATATAGCCTTTAAACAATAACATGTTTAATACAGTAGAACCTGTCTTGACAGACCACATCTTTTGCCAAAAAATTATGGTCTCTCAAGGCAGGTGGTCTCTCATAACAGGTAACAAAGCTATATAATCAATAAATTTGTGCATAGAGAGTGTGGTCTCTCAAGACAGGCGGTCTTACTTAGCAGTGGTCTTTCAAGACAGTTTTTACTTTACATTGTTTGTACAAAAATAAAGGTCACAAGATTATATTGTATTCTCTTTCCTTCAATTCAACTTACATCTCTATTTTACAATGTATACTCAAACACACACATAGAAACACACACCAACAACTTCACTACTTGAATACAAGTATTTTTGGGCTCTCTCAATGGGGGCTACTCATGAGCTAGAATCTGAATGAAACACTGTATGACTGATGATTCCCAGTTTGTGCTTGGCTGATCCCAGATCAAGTACAATTTCTGCTAGGCTGATCCCAGCATTTGATTTTGTATTCTGGGATGATTCAAAATCAAGAAGAAACTGTGCTATGCTGATCCCAGCCTTAGAATATATCTGGGCTTATTCCAGCTTAAGTAAATCTATGCTAGGTTGATCCCGCATAGGATTGTGTTCTGGCATGATCCCCACATAAAAGTGTATTCTAGGTTGATCACAGCTTAAGTCAAGCACAAAGAAAGTTGCTGATTTTAAATTACATGTATCCTAACAAAAGTAATCACTTGGGATGATCCCAGTCAACAAGATATATAGCCTGGGATGATTCCAGAAAGCTCCCGATAAGGGAGGGAGGAGGGATGCACCCCTATTTAACAGCCTTATAAGAAATGTATCAAACAAGCATGACATTTCTAATAATCAGTACAGAGTATGAGATTCACTTGGGGAAAAATACCAAATGAATTTGATATTAATATATCAAATGAGAGCCCACAAGTTATACAATATATTGTCAAAACTAGAAACAGAAATTGCCTACTCTATTCCATATACAATATATTGTCAAAACTGGAAACAGAAATTGCCTACCCTATTCCTTACACAATATATTGTCAAAACTGGAAACAGAAATTGCCTACCCTATTCCATATACAATATATTGTCAAAACAGGAAACAGAAATTTCCTGCCCTATTCCATATACAATATATTGTCAAAACTGGAAACAGAAATTGCCTACCCTATTCCATATACAATATATTGTCAAGACTGGCAGCAGAAATTGCCTACTCTATTCCATATACAATATATTGTCAAGACTGGCAGCAGAAATTGCCTACCCTATTCCATATGCAATATACTGTCAAGACTGGCAGCAGAAATTGCCTACTCTATTCCATATACATTATATTATCAAGACTGCCATCAGAAATTGCCTACCCTATTCCATATACAATATATTGTCAAAACTGGAAACAGAAATTGCCTACCCTATCTCATTTACAATACATTTGTCAAGAGTGGCAAAGGAAATTGCCATTTAAATAAAAAAAACATCATTTTACATGAAAGATACATCGCATTACAGTATCATTAAGAATACATCCATGACATCTAAAGCATCAGAATACACCGTCATTTTGATCAATGTGCTGTAAAACTCTACTATAACACTAAATTCAAGCCTTGCAAAAATTCCCAAATCATTATATCTAAACAGCTTGTAATACTATCTATATTCAACAACAGAAATAAGGTAATAAAGCAAATAATCTCATGACACACATCTTGCACCAGGAAAAATATACAAATGTTTGCTCTTTAAACACCAAGTCTATACCTACCTACCACCTCTGCAATGGACACACAAAAATATCCACCAATGAATAAATATAACTAAACAAGGCACAGTGACATAAATATCTTTATATTTATTGGTTATTGTGTATTTATAGCTCTCTAACGATCTTTAGACAGGTCTACTCGAAATATGTAAAGCATGTCTCATTATTATGATCCCAAAAAATATGTGCCAAAGACCCCCAAAATAAGTGCCAAAGACCCCAAAAATATGTGCCAAAGACCCCCAAAATATGCGTCAAAGACCCCCAAAATATGTGCCAAAGACCCCAAAAATATGTGCCCAAGTCTAATTTGAGCAAAGAAAAAACATATAGCAAATTCGTCAATTTCGTTCACATCTGATACCTTCCTCTCCTCAATCTGAGGTTGGTTGGTTCTAAATTGTAAGCATGTTTACAAATACCAGTAAAAAGACTGTTGTAGAGTTACATGTCTGACATCTCTGGTTGACAAGTTATCTGGGCAATGAGCTTGTGAGTCAACAATACCAAAGCAACAAGTCCTTCTGAGATATCACATTGTGCAAATAAAATAAATATTTATTATATACACTTTTGTATAATTAGAATCACAGCTCTTTTAATAAAATCAGAAGGAACAAATAACAAATGTTCAAATAAAGTATATTCTTGTTATTCTGATTCAGTTTCAGCCATTATTTTACTGTGTGTATGCCTGTCACAAAAATTGTCCATACTGAAAAAATATGCTGTCTAATGATGTCACATGGCTAAATATTGTTCACTTACCTCGTATTTTAAATCCATGGGACATCAAAGTATGTAAGAATTTTTTTAAATATATGCAGTTTTTGATTTTCTTGCTCTCACAGATTTAAAAACTATCAGACTCAGTGAAGTTTCACAGTATTTGTAATTTTCTGGAAAACAATCATATATTATCATCAGATCTGCTGTCCTCTTTTAAAAAACAATTTTAATTCAACTGAGTACGGAAGAGCGAGGAAATGAATAGTTCCAAAAGCAAGTTCAAAATAGTGTGTGTGTGCATGTGTGTGTGTGTGTGTGTGTGATTTTGATTTTTAGTGTACCTTTAAAAACTTTTCAGTCACAGCACTATAATGTCTACTGTGTGGCAGTTTATAGGGATGTCTAGCACTGGGGCATCATGCCACAGACATGTAGCATCATGTTCCACCCCATCACATTATCCTGACACCAGACCTGCCAGTCCTAGCACTATTCTCTTAATGCTGAGTACCAAGCAAAGCAGCAGCTAGTACCAATTTTTAGAAGTGTTTGGTATGACTTGGTCAGTGTTTGAATCGGCGACCTCCCACATCCGAGGCGGATGCTCTAACCACTCAGGCCACCATAGTGGTGTTCAAAATATTAACTAGAAACATATGATCTCCTTATCAAAAAGGAAAAGACTACATACCAAGTGTGGATTTATGCAAGTAAATCTCACAAACCACCCAAAGTATAAAACAGTCATCAATGACCTATTTTGTAGCAGTAAAATAGCAATAATCACTCTAAGACCTACTTGAGTGAAATATCAATGCTCAGTGCTAAATAACATGAATCAACCCACAGAACCTGCCATATATAATGCCGAGAATTTAAGTTAAATGTGATTGCTTAAAGCTTTGGACAAGTCAGACAAGTATTATTTCTCAAAATTTTTGTTTTAAAGAATTTCAAAAACTTGCCATCATTCTTAATGATAAAAAAAAATAACACATATATGACAAAAACATAAATGAAATACATCAGAATATTTGGCTTGGTCACATGCATTTGATCAACAAAATGTAATTGTAAAATATTGACATGGTTCACAAAGATCTACAAATTAAACAATAGTATGTTTTCTTAATACATAATTAAATACATGAAATATAAACCTCTATCAAACAAAAAAAAACCAATGTGTGTAAATTGGTTTAAATACAATTGAGTAATGTTAACATTTTGTTCTTGAATATTACATATCTTACAAGCAAACAAGGCTAGCTTGCAATAGGACTGTGTCTATACTTTGACCACTGACTAATGCATACAAGACAATAACTCCCAAGAAACAAATGATAGATATATACAAAGAGAAACCGATCTGCAACTGAGACTTATGGTCAATAAAACAAAGGAGAACAGTAAGAAACCAATCATCTCAATCTGCATTTATTCATGTCTACACTGATGCAAACAGTGCAACATGCTAAGTGCACAGTGTTTAACTTTTTGTTCGGGTTTTGGTTTGGGCCCATTGTGCCACAAAGGGTAGAGCAGGTCTGGGGCTTAGCAGAGAATCATACATAAACTCTCTAACTGTAACACAAGTTTAACAAGATCATTTACAGACCTGCCAACCCTGATTAGTCCATCTAAGTAAGGCAGTTGATTTTTTGCCGTAAGATTTACCAGTTTTCAGTAAGGTATTACAAAATATCAATAACTGCTATTGTAAAGCTGGAAAACATAATTACAAGTCTGACGCAGCGACAATAACGTTATGTTCAACTGAAAAGCTTGTGCTTTATTTACCACTAGTATAGTTGCACAAACTTCAGTTCCAAACCCTATGCAACTCAATGGCTTGTTGCTATCTCAACGTGACGTAATTCTTGGAAATTCATTTTCCATTTCATATGATGATGGTAATCATATCTCCTGCCATGAGACGTATTCAAATTGGTATGTGATGTCCAATAAACATAATTGTGTCCTTTCCATCTTTCATTCACAATAATCTGAATATTCCTTTTTGTTCTTCTGTGTTGATTATGAACACTTTTCAAGAGGCTTATTTTCCCTTTCGTCTTAAACATGCATCGCTTTCGGGATGCCACTTTAAAAAAAAATTCTATAATCAACAGTTTGATCATGCAGATGCATCTCATGAACAAATAGGTGCAGTTTAAAGCATCTGGGGTGCTGCTGTAAAGTTAGTCTAGTTCCCTGACTAATTTCACTAATTCTAATATTAAACCCGGATCCAAATCAAACACGGATTAACCAATTATCCAGATTTTTCGGCAACGATCATTTTTCCGTAGTTTGTGCTTGTATGCCATAAGTCCATATTTTAAGGGTAATTTTCGTAAGACTTATGGCAAAATCATAAGGGTTGGCAGGTCTGCATTTAAAGCATGCTTAACTCTATCTTCCCTAAAGTCAATAAAATAATGTACTATTGAAATTTCTTGTCTTAAAGCTGTTCCGTTAAAACATACATGAGACCCAGGGAAGGCACTTTTAAGGTGGGGTACTCACCCATAGATGCAATTTAGAATTTTCTTATCATTTTAATATGAAATCTGGGAATCAAAGTACCCTGGCATATATTTTTTTTTAAAAAACTGCCTTCCTTGGGTACCATATATGTTCTAATGGAACAGCCTTTAACACTGGAATCATTAAAATGCCATAAAGTTAAATGATTTTAATGATTAACTTCTCAAATCGGCTTACATTTTTTAACTGTCTCCATAATTCATTACATCCTTATCATAAGCCTCAGTCATGTATGCCAATTTGCTTTGTAATAATTATAAGTTTATCAGATCCATATTCGTTTTAACTGTATTTTTTTGATCAGTTTTCTGCAATTTCAAATCTTAATGTTTTTCATGTGAATCTTTTGCAACACATAATGTAACTGTCATTACCACAAAATTAATTTTAGATGCAAGATAATGAAAAAGAAATTTAACAATAAGGAATGCTTTCCCAATTCTATTGGTCCCTGAATTAATTGGTGCTGGCTGAATGGTCAATAAAATTATACAAAGCAGCCCATATACTTTGAGTTCTTGAAGGTACGGTAAAACTGCCCATCTTGATCATTTGTGTGATTAATCTCAGTTAGTCACATGGCCTGCCATAATCCTCTTTTTGCAAATCAAGTAGACATCAGTTTTCTGTAACCTCTTCACTTGGAAATTCATGAATCTCTGCACCCCTTTCAAAATGGCTTTGAAATGCCATCTGGTAAAGCAAAATAAATATTGTTAACAAAAGTTCTAATATACCAAAAATTATATACATCAAAGAATGAACTGCAGCCACACCTAAGAACAGTAGTATCTGCAAAGAGATCTGAAGCCTGGAAGTCATATATTATCTTGAAACTATACAAGAAAAATTACATATTTCCAAGTGCACTACTTTTCTTTAAAAAATATAAATAATATATTTCATAAACAGAATGAACATTAAATAATAATGTATTTTATTTATATTATTAACATAAGTGTATCTCAAATTTGTGATTAAATAGGAATTAAGCAGGTATTAAATAAGAGTCACACACACACACACACACACACACACACACACACACACACACACACACACACACACACACACACACACACACACACACACACACACACACACACACACACACACTACCAAGTATACCATTAGCTGTAATGATGAAAGTAAATTGACAAAAATATACCTTTATATGTAAAGGTGTAAGTCTCTTTAACGTTTCCCGGTCCATGCCGAAGACCAGGGCATTCAGGGCTCCATGCAGGGGAACAGTTATTGAAGCCAGTAAAACCAAGGGAAAGATAGCATGGCTTGGATCTATGGCATTCTGAATTCTGAGCAAATTTTAAAAAAAGTATGAAAATGAAGTAGGTAGCTAGATAACTAGCTGGATATATAAATAGATAAATGAATAAATAGATGGAAAGACAGGTAGATAGATAAAGATGGATGGGTGGACAGACAGACTGGTAGGTTGTAAGATATTGACAGAAAGATGGAACTGGTGGATGAATGGATAGACACACACAGATCTCTCTCTCGATCTCTCTCTTGATCTCTCGATCTCTCTCTCTCTATATATATATGGAGACACACATACAAACACACAAAGGTATGAAAAGGATAATAGGTTAATGAGTCCATGTGCCAATTCATAGATAGAAATAAATTTATAATTTCAATAGAATAAACAGAATATCAGTTAAGTTTATCCTTTATTTTTTCAGATGCTTTTGTATCATCATCATGGAAGCTCCTCAGGTTGATACATTATGCTATGAACAGAGACAGGTAGATGGGCAGACAGACTGGTAGGTAGACAGATTTACAAACAGACAGACAGACATATGGATGGATGGGTGAACAGAGACATTTAGATAGATTGATTTATTGAAATTGACAACTGAGATTCAATTATCCCTATTAAAATATCTGCTGTGAAAATCAAATTGTTTAACATGCTGAGACAGATGGAAAGACTTGCTGACATGATTGATGGTTAGATGTATGGGCCAATTTCTGTAGAATTCTGCAGTATTGAGATATCATGACAGACCCTAATTAGCCAGCAGTTCTGGGACTATGAACTTTGATCTGACAGCACATAATAGAGCACCAGTTCTGGGCCTATGAACTTTGATCTGACAACATATCATACAGCAACAGCTCTGGGCCTATGAACTGTGATCTGCTAGAATATCATACAGCAATAGCTCTGGGCCTATGAACTGTGATCTGCCAGCATATCATACAGCAATAGCTCTGGGCCTATGAACTGTGATCTGCCAGCATATCATACAGCAATAGCTCTGGGCCTATGAACTGTGATCTGCCAGCATATCATACAGCAATAGCTCTGGGCCTATGAACTGTGATCTGCTAGCATATCATACAGCAATAGCTCTGGGCCTATGAACTGTGATCTGCCAGCACACCATACAGCAGATCTGAATCCAGGCTATTCATACTCTGCATGATTTCAAATGAACATTGAAGGGTCAGCACAGCATAAAACAACTGATCCAAGTCAAAGCTGTTCACTTTCTCCATAATTTCAAATGAATAGTGAACAGCAAGCTCAGCAAAATACAATTGATCCAAGTCTAGGCTGTTCATTTTCTCTATGATTTCAAATGAAATGTAATCTGCCAGCAAATCATGCAACAGCTAAGTCTAGGCTATCTCTATATGATTTCAAATGAACACTGATCAGCCAGCACATCATACAGCAGTTAATCTGGGTCAAGGTTCTTCATTTATTCAATATCAAATGAACAGTGACCTGCCAGAACACCATACAATATTAGATCTGTGTCTAAGCAGTTCATTTTATCTATAATTTCAAACGAATAATGATATGCGAGAAATCACGTAACAACAGACCTGACTCTGGCAGTTCATTTTCTCTGTGATTTCAAATGAACAGCAATTTGCAAGCACATCATAAAACTGTAGATCTGAGTCCAGGCTGTTCATGCTCTAAGATTTCAGATGAAATGTGTTCTATCAGCATAGCATAAAACAGCAGATCTGAGTCCAGGCTGTTCATGCTCTAAGATTTCAGATGAAATGTGTTCTATCAGCATAGCATAAAACAGTAGATCTGAGTCCAGGCTGTTCATGCTCTATGATTTCAGATGAAATGTAATCTATCAGCATAGCATAAAACAGTAAATTTGAGTTGAGGCTGTTCATGCTCTAAGATTTCAAATGAACATTGATCTACTAGCACAGAATGAGTCCAGGCTGTTCATGCTGTATGATTTCAAATGAACATTGATCAACCATCACATCATACAACAACTGATCTGGGTCAAGGTTTTTCATTTATTCAGTATCAAATGAACAGTGACCTGCCAGAATGTCATACAACAGTAGATCTCGGTCTAAGCAGTTCATTTTATCTATGATTTCAAACAAATAGTAATTTGCCTGAACATCACATAACAGCAGACATGACTCAAAAATTTCATACTCTCCAGGATTTCAAATGAACTGTGATCTACCTGCACAGCAGAGAGCAGCATATCTGAGCCTAGGCTGTTCTTGCTCTTTATGATTTCAAATGAAATGATATCTGCCCACACAGCATACAACAGTGAATCTGAGTCTGTGTTAATTACAGCAAGGTGCATATTATAAATACATAAATACGGTAATCTGGTAAATATCTAGTGTGCATGACCCCACCAAAATCAGCTACATTGCTATGTTATAGAAAGTCATGCTACGAACTGGGGAATATGAACTGCAAGTGTTGACAAAGACTAAATGAAATGCATTTTGATTCACACCTTCAATGCAAATTCATATTAGGACAAATGTTGTAAATACAATATAGTTGTATACAAGCCTAGTGTCTCTCTTACACTGTACATATTATGGCATCATAATCTCAATGATATCAATACTTTATGAAGGGATGATATAAAAACTGTCAGTTTTTGCTATTTTTTTCCCCCGACTGACATCCACAAATTCTCTATGCAAGATACAGTCTGGGCAATCAGACTGGTAAGTATGGTAAGGTGGTAAATATGGTAAGTATAAAAGGTTGCTTGCATGTTGTGAATACCTATATTTGTAAAACTAAAACTGCTGGACACTATACAGTTATACCCCAACAATGTAGTGTTACCCATAACACAGTATATTTCTATGACTCCCTAGTACAACACTGCAGTCACACCTATAACATCGGACACTTCTATGACTCCCTACTACAACACTGTAGTCTCACCCATAACACAGTACATGTCTATTCTCCCTTGTACAACAATGTAGTCTCACCCATATCACATTACTTGTCTATGCTTCCTAGTACCACACTGCAGTCTAACCCATAACATAGTACACTTCTATGACTCCTTAGTACAATACTGTAGTCTCACCCATAACACAGTACACTTCTATGACTCCCTAGTAAAATACTGTATTCTCACCCATAACACAGTACTCTTCAATGCTTCCTAGTACAACAATGCATTCTCACCTATAACATGGTACACTTCTACGATTTCCTAGTAAAACAATTTAGTCTCACCCTTAATACAGTACTCTTCTGTGACTCCATAGCACAGCACTGTAGTCTCACCCATATAACATGGTACACTTCCATGCTTCCTGGTACAACACTGTAGTCTCATCCATAAGACAGTACATTTCTATGCTTCATAGTACAATACTGCAGTCTCACCTATAACATGGTACTCTTCTATGACTCCCTAGTACAACAATGTAGTCCCACCCATAACACAATACACTTCTATTCTCTCTAGCGCAACAATGTAGTCTCACCCATAAAACAGTACTTAAGCAAGGTATCTTTGCTGACTTTGTAATAAGTTCCCAAAGCTAGCATGTGAAGTGACAGAGATCACACTAGGTCAGTGTTTGTCTAATGGTCCGTAAAAATGGAGAAATGATCTGATAAGAACTAAGGCTGGCTGGTGCATGTTCTTTAGGGAATGATATTGTTATAAGCTTAAGAAGTAAGGTCAATGACCTTGTGATCTTAAAAAAAAGATTGCAATATGTCAATGTCAGGAAAAGTTATAGAAAGGATAGAAAAATCTGAGAAAATCTATACATTAAGTTAGTATATGAGAGTCCATGGTAAGATCTAGACCAGGTTGCATGCTACACAATTTGGTGGCAGTGGTAGGATAATCTGTTTTATATAGTAGCTGCAAACCCTGGAAAATCTAATGTATAAATGAAAATGGCGCAATCACAGACAGTCTCATTAATGATGGATCCACAAGAAAGAATTAATCATGAAATTCGGCAACTGGAACATGAAATTGAAGAAAGTACACACAGGACTCTCAAACTTGAACATCAGATGACACCACTGAGACCCTGTGAAAGAAATCATCTTCCCCAAAGATTAGAATTTTTGGAACAAAATAAACTGAGACTGCCACTTGTAATGCCACAAACATTCAACAGAACCACACCACTAATGGACTTTGAAGCACACTCTAGTACGTGTGCCGGGATAAACAAATGGACTCAATAAGAGAAAGGGCTGTATCTGACAGTGAATCTCAGGGGTCAGGCCCAACAGCTACTAGGATCTGGAACTCCAGATTATGACAGACTCGTGGATTCACTAGAGAAAGGTTCGCACCAAAAAACCAAACAGAAATTTACAGAGTACAACTAAAAAGCTGCCTTAGAAGGGAACATGAAACATTTTTGGAACTGGGGCAAGCAATACGTCAACTAGCTTCCCAAGCATATCCAAAGGGGCCAGAAGAATTTACTTGAAACACTGTTGAAGGAGCAATTTATCGATTCTTTATCTGACAGCAAATTTAGGTTAAGAATAGAACAGGCACATCCTAAAACCCTAGATGAAGCAAATCAGAATGGAGTAGAACTCGAAGCCTTTAACAGAGCTGAACTTCAGCGAAGCGATTTGGGAAGATGTGCACAAAACATGACAATATCTGATACAGGACTAAGTGATATCCAGGAACTTAAGACAGAAGTTGCGGAACTCACGATGTTACAAAAGGATTTGAAGGCAAAATCTGCAGGGAAAAGCGGAACGCAGGGAAGATCTTGCTACAAGTGCAGAGAAATAGGGCATTTCAAAAGAGACTGTCTAAAAAGTAAGCCCAAACTGTCGGAAAACTAGGTTGGGCACACACCAAGGGCCAGGGGTGGGACCATTATTCCAGGCCTAGGAATATAACTGGCCAGGCATCGATGAAAGATGCTGGGATGTACCTTCTGGGATCTGTACACAGAATGGGTGTCAACTTCTTAACTGACACAGGCGTTATGGTTACCATGATAGCAAAGGGTGTCTATGAGAGGATGGCACAGGAATATCGACCTCAGTTACATGAGGTTATTGGGAATGTTCTGTGTGCAGATGGGAACTGCTAGAAGTTGTTGGAAAAGGAAAATTTACATTGTCATTCAGAGGGAAATGCCACAAGCATTGCGTTATCATTGCAATGATGGGCTAGACAGCAGAAGGAGTGTTAGCATTGGATTTCCTAGAAAAGTAGGAAGCAAAATTGATTTTGTGAATCACAGATTGACTATTGGGGACACCATCTTGTCATACGATGTGATCAAATCAAATTCAATGGAATGAGCCAGAGTTGTGTTATCAGAGACAATATCGATCCCTGCAAGACATGAAATGAACATTCCTTGTAAATTAGAAACAGTAGGAAATAACCATACATTCTGATCAACAAGGATTGTGGAACCACAGGAAAGATAGACAAAGGGCAGTAACTCTTGCCCATTACCTCCCCTTGATACCAGCAGGTGTCGCCAGTTTTTAGCTGAGCAAGACATTAACATGGATGCTCGCATGGTGAGGTGGATGGGAGGGTTTTTAAGTAATATGATTGGTTAAGTGTTCTCTGAAAAACACAATTTACTTTTAAAATTTGCTTTCTCCTTTGAATATGTTCCCCAATCACATTATGTTAGGGGAATAAGTCATAGGAGGAGGGGATGCAGAGCATCTGGCCTCTACCTCAGGTATTCTTCTGAAGATGAGTGGCTGGATTCCCCATATGAAAGATAATCCATTCTCCTAATGACCTAAGCAACACAGCCCAACATTGTTTGATCTGGGACTCGTGTATATATATATATATATATATATATATATATATATATATATATATATATATATACATACATACACACACACACACATGGCTGAGAAGACAAAGTTGAGATCTGCTCACCTACCAAATTTTCACTGGCCAATCCAGCGAAGCAAATGGGCTTTGTAGATTCTAGTTGGGTCTGGTGGCCATTTGTGCTGCTGCCACCAGCCTTACCAGATCCAATGTTTGTCCATGTGACGCTAAATCTCTGAGGTAAAAACCTGAGAAGGTGTACTCTGCATGCCAGCCAACAGCTTCTATGTTTTGATCAAAACACTTGGTTCAGAAGTGAGGCTCGCAGAAATGGCTCTAATCTCATGAGCTGTAACCCTTCTGAGGCGACTGATCTTGAGAGCTCTCAGAGTACCCCGAGCATATAACCCACATCAACCACGAAGCAAGGTCTTGAGGGGTGATGCCTTATATTCCGACTTTCACCAGGCGGAAGTGATATCTGCGCATGTCATGGCTTGTCTGTGTGTGTCTCAAGTAGTGCTTCAGTGCGCAGTCGTAAGGCTACTCTGATCTGGTGAGATGTCAGAGTACACCGAGCATGACTCCCTTCAGCCAGGAATAAAGGACATGAAGCGTGATATCCTGTGTTTTGTCTCATAGAGATTGCTCAAAACTTTGAAGCAGTAAACCACACGAAATGAAGCATAGCTCGTGCCACGACTTGTCTCTGTGCATCTCAAGTAGTGCCTGAGGGTGCAGACAGGATCTTGCATGGCTGCCTCTCTAGACTTGTCTATGGGAAGGACAGGACAAATATGACTCATTGGTTACCTACAGATGGCAACTGATTCTTGGCAACTAGGCCTGGTTGTGTAAGAAGGACTTCTGAATGATCTGAAATGAACAGAAGATAGTTCAGGTTGACTGAAAGGGCATGTGATCCTGCATGTGAAAGTTAAAGCTATCAGGAAGCATGTCTTGTATGATAGGAACTTTA
Source organism: Megalonaias nervosa (assembly GCA_016617855.1). Taxonomy (NCBI): domain Eukaryota; kingdom Metazoa; phylum Mollusca; class Bivalvia; order Unionida; family Unionidae; genus Megalonaias; species Megalonaias nervosa. The sequence goes on from JAECUM010095479.1 coordinate 93,638, forward strand.
GCGAAGCATTAGTGAGAGGTTCAAACTTGCCAAGTTAGAACCCAAGACAAATTCCATTTTGGAAATAATGTTATGGATTTTGGTTGCTGGAAATCAAAATGTCTAACATATCTGAGAGATCTTTATCATGCCCAATGTCACATCTGCCATGATGTCGCAATGTGTCCGAGATCACTGATCCCCAAAGGTGCGAACGGAATTTTGCATGGCTGCTGTTCTCGACCTGGTTATGGAAGAAATCAAACAGGGATACTGGTCGACTACCAACAGATGGTATTCTGTTCTGGGCTACAAATCCTGATGGTATCTTGAGAACCACTGAACCCTTTGATCTGAAGAGAATTCTGGTGAACATAAAGGGGGATGCAGCCCTCTTACCCTGCATGCTGAAGCTAAAGCTATCGGTAAATATGGTCTGTATGATAGTGACTTTAGCGATGTGTAGGCTAGAAGTTCAAAAGGATTCAAATCTAGCCATGTTAAAAAAACCCGATTGGATCCCTCTGGAGACAATAAGGGACATTGGCCAAGGAGACCAATATTGTCTAAAAGATCTGATAGGTCTCTATCCCACACAAACATGTTGCCATGATGCCAGAATTTGTCCAATATCATAGGACGGTAGCCTTTGGTAATGACTGGGGTCCAACTGTTCCTCTTCCAAGAACAGAGCCAGAGAAAGTCAGCCAGTTGAGGGATTGAGGCACGCAGATGGGCAATATACATGGTTACTCTCAAGATTCTCTCCACAAATGAAGGTTTGAATTGTCTGACTCGCAAGGCTGTACTGGTAAAGGCTAAGCATGTAGAAGAAGAGGATAGTCGATTCAGGTTGGTTGGAATCTTCCTGAGTGTATTATCGATGGGGAAAATTAGATCAGAGAAACAGGGCTTATGCCCTCAAGGAGGGGCTATCGGAGTCATCTTGCCATTCTGACCCCAAAATTGTAGCACCATAGGAGGGGTGGCAGTGGCCCATGACCCCTCCCAGATGGCTGACAGTGCATCACACAGCTCAAACTGATGTGTCTTAAACTTGGGGAATGAAGGTGGGCAGCTGTTGATTCCACCTCGTCACCAAGCAGTCGTTCATTGGATGCCCTTGAAGTGTGTGAATCCATGTGACGACCAATTGATGGAGGGGGCATTCCGTGTGAAGGACTTGACCCCTTCTGGATTGATTCTAGGTGAAGCCACTGATGCAGCCAGAAGGTGTCTGAATTGTATGTTGATATAGAGAATGTTGCTCCCACATAGAAAAATGCCAAATCAGAACACCGAACAAGTGGTCTGGTACCTCCATGTTTGAGGATATAGATCACCACCATAGTGTAATCAAATCGAAAGAGGACCATTTCGCCCCCAGGATAGATCTTTACAGCAATGAAATGTATTGATGACAGCCTTCCTTTCTGGGATATTGATGCGTAGAGGCCGTTCCCCATGTGTCAGTAGTGAAGGTCAGCAACATGTTGGTACTCCCACCATGTGTACAGGCAGTGGTACTTTACGTTATTTCTGCCTGGGGTTCTTCAGCGGGATTCCAATGGTCAGCCAGACTGGATTGCCCCACTGACATAAGAATGATCAAATTTCAGGTGTGATTATGACTGCTTGATTAAGAGGATATAAAATGGGATGCCAATGTGCTGGCGAGGCCTGCATAACAAGACGGCCGAGCGGGGTCAAGTCGGCTACTGTATAATAGCCGAGGAGCTGCAAGAACTCTCCTGATGAAATCCAAGTCTTCATGGAAAAGAACTTGACGAGTTTGATGATTCTGGGAGCATGAACACAAGGTGATGCACCAGATTCCAGTTGGTTAAGAAGTCCCTACCCAAATGGACAAAAATCCCTGGATGTACGGCGGTCTGAACTTCCCAGTTCCTGAAATGGCCTGGACGATCTAGTAGAGAAGGGAGATCATTCCACCTTGGAGTCAGATAAACTTACCATGTGTTTCTTTAAGATGCTGCCCAGGTACACTGCTGTTGATGTAGATGACGATGCCTGGAACAGGGAGATGGCAGAGTCCCTAGTGTGAGTGAAAGCCCAAGGGTTGATGAGGGCCAAAGGGAAGACAGTTAAGTTGATAACAGTGTGGTGGTAAACATGGAAACTAGCAACAGATGTGGTGGATAGGGACGTGGAAGTATACATCTGTCAGATCGAGACTAATGGCATACTCGCACCATCTGACGGGGAGGTGGAATGACATCGCCTTCCCAATCTTGAATATGGTGAGGAGACTCCAGTCAACAATGAGCATCCACCTTATGTTTGCATGCCAAAGCAAGTCTTGAGTAACTTATTGGGGAATGTGTCCTTAGCACAAGCTCCTGCGCCTTTTATGAGCGACCACATCCTGTTATCAAAAGGCATCCATCTCCCGATCTGACGGTGTATCATGTGGAGGGGCAAGGCAATTGCTGATGAACGAAACCCAAAGCCCCTCCGACTGACCTGGATTAGAACATACCCCTACTGAGGGAATAGGGAGGTCCAGTGAGCTCAAATCGGTTTCATACAGCCACTGTACTATTGCATGTTGCATGATATGGGTCAATGTGGGTGCACATGCGTGTATCGATGACTCATCACCCTTACTGTGCACCGGGTTATTATCTGGCTTGGCTTCAAGCTCAGCATAAGCCAAGCAGATGGCCTTGACAACTTTGCTTGGTCATATCTCCGCTAGACACGAGCTCTCCCTTGAGTATAAACCATGAATATTCTAATATCCAGCATCACCAGTAAAGACAGCACTGCTGGCATCGCCATACTGCCAGCCTTTCCAGCACTGCCTGCATCACCATTTTTTCCACACTGTTGGCATCGCCACACTGCTGGTATCTCCAGCCTTTCCCATACTGTTGGCATCATCGCAATACCAGCCTTTCCAGCATCGTTGCTGCATATACGTTGGCCTGGTACATAACTGTGCAGGCTACTCCAAAGCTGTGGCTGAACGGGCTGATTTCTCATCAAAATCACCAGTTTTGGCTGGACGGCTGGTGTCGGTGCAGCAGTATTATTATTATTATTATTTGGGTCCAGCTGATCAATTGTAACTCCCATGCACCCCAACTTACCAGCCAGAATGCCATGCTGACATATGTGGAGGGATACCCCATCTGTGTTGCATAAAAATGGGGAATATTCCACTAATGTTTTGCCCACATTGAAGAGAATGCGGCTTCGACTGCTGTAACGATTGACGCATCTTATCCAGCGATGGATGGTCTCATGTTATATCCTCTCAGTCCCCTGACGTAACGGTATGTGTTGGTTCAATGCGACAAGCTTTAGAGGGCCAAGGGGGGGGGGATTCTAGTGACCCCCACAAGGCTTGCCACTGAGGCAGATTTGGGGTGGAGACTAAGGATGTCTGAGGTATCCTGCCATGACTTTGACCATCTCTCTTTCCCCTTTGCCACTTTCTGAAGTACATCAGAGCATGTGTTTTCCGACCAAACAATGCCCTTTGTCTATCTAAAAACAGACAATAAGACGATTTTCATCTTTTAGTAGGGCTGGATTTGCAAGGTAGCAGGCTAATATTCCTAACGTAATGTGATTGGGAAACGTATTCAAAAGAGAAAACAGGCTGATTTGTTACATACCTGTTGACCAGTGGAAATATGGTGACAGCCAGGTATACAAAGGGATATGCTCTTAAAGGCTTGATGTCATCTCTCAATAATTGCTGAAAAGTAAAGTAAAATTAAGTAGAATATTTTACTGCATTTTTAAACCTATTATTTCAATAAATATTATAACTATTTCCATTTCAAAATGAGACCAACTGCCAATAATGTCATGCAAAGGGCAATCACCAAAGAACTATTGCCATGTATGTAAGTTCTAGTGTGATCTCAATTCTGTATGAAACCTGACATGTAGGTCATAGAAACACACTTTGTACATAACATAAATTCAACTTAATATTCTACCCTCTGTGTAACTTTAGCATGAAAAGGTGTTCTTTGGAATAAAAGCCCATTCACAATTTGTAAGCAAATATAAAATAAAACTGAAATATAGGTCACATCAACTAGGTTTTGGTGTGTAACATATTCATCCCAAGATTCAATTACACTCCAATTATACCAACAAAAGGTAGTGAGGTATTGAAACAGGTGCCTGAACATGACTACTGTGTGCAGTATACCTTTATCCTAAGATGTACACTCTTTATAGGTTCAGTGGCAATAAATTAAAGGATATGCAAATCAGACCCATGACATATGGTATATTTCACGAATTTGTAAGCAGATTAGCACATGACACATTTTTATCCCTAGATTCACCTACAGAACAAGTTACTGGCCGAAGGAGAAGATAAAAAAATTCTGAAATTTGAGCCTGCTCAGTTTCTCAGCTATTTATCAATAAGTGCGTGTGTGATTTGGATTTTTAACATAGCTTTAACAATTTTAGTCATATCACTATGATGTCTGCAGTGTGGCAGTTTATAGTGATATCTAGTACGTTTAATCTAGGCATAACAAGATGTAAGGACACCTGCAGTGATATCATGCTGCAGACATGTAGCATTATGTCCCACCCAGTCACATTTTCTGACACCAGGCTGACTAGTCCTAAGACTAACCTCATAATATTAAGTGCCAAGTGAGGCAGCTGTTATTACCATTTTTATAAGTCTTTGGTATGACTTGGCTGGGGTTCAAACCCATCAAACTCCTGCATCCATGGTGGATGCTCTAACCACTAGGCTACAGCAGTGGTCTATTTAACCAACAAAACCTAGAGAGCAGGTCACAGTGCTGCAGTTAAAGTATGCAAGACATGTTCATTCTAGGATGCATCCACTGCACAGCACCACTACAGAAGTCACTGCTCAGACAGGAAGAAAAGACAGACAGAGGGACAGACACACAAAGTAAATCCAATATCAATCGACTTCTTGTAGCTGGTATATCAAAAAACACTAAGTGTTCCAGAGAATGCAGCATCAGGCCAGTGAATTGCATCATGAAGTTGCAGGCAAGACACCAGGAATTCAAGTATAATATAATAAGGTGGCAATAAACCTTTAATCTAGGCATAACAAGATGAAAGGACACCTGAAGTCCAGGAATAACAAGGTGACAGGACATCTTTAGTCCAGGCATAATATGATGGTAATAGACCTTTAATCCATGCATAAAAAGATGACAAAACACCTGGAATCAATGCATAACAAGATGGCAAGACACCTGGAATCAATGCATAACAAGATGGCAAGACACCTGGAATTCATGCATAGTATAACGAATTTTTATGTGCTCATATTTCCTACTAAAGTCCCACAAATACACACTTCCCTTGTGAGATGTTATGATGGCGTGAAGAATGAAGACTCAATCAAGAAACCAAAGTCTGTCATGCTATGGAAGCTTGCCATGCTTGAGGTACATTTTAAAACATGCTGAACATTTAATGTCTTTATGTTATGATATTTAGTTACCTTGATTCATACTTTGTTCAGCATCAATGTAACTCTTTCATACTTGTATTATTAACATGCTTAATTTTTGAAAATTCAGCTGCATTATGACTCGTGATGTCGTTTCTGTACCACAATCTCCAGTGTGGAGGAACTGGAATTATGTCACGAGGCGGGATGCATTATGTGTTTTTAATGGCTGACTGAGTTTCCATTACCTACGATATTTGTATATAAAGACATCTGCATCGACAGATGAAAGCTGCTTTTCAGACACTGAAACACCGACATAGCGGTTGTAATAAAAATAGAAACACTAAACCATGACTATGGCAATATTTCAGGTATTAATGAAGTTGAAGAAAACAACCCATAGCACTTTTAGTATAACTATAATTTATCCCATTTGGAAGCACATTCCAAACTACCATATTTCTATATCTATGGAGCACACTAACTTCTAAACATGTTCTTTCCAATCCTTGGTAACAGTTCCAAAGCAGATACAATATATTTATGTGTAGGAAAGCAAAGTAAGGGAATTATTAACCTTACAATCCGTGAATATATGTTTTGTAACGTATACATTGTGGAGTAATGTAAAGTCACTGTAAACCTCAAATACCCTTCTCCAGTATCGGGAACATGTCAGTACCCATAGATGGGTAAACAATATAGATAAATGTATAATATGATTTTCTGTACTGTGTAGGTGTGATTTCAATGTTTGTATAAATAAATCTGTTATATTTTACTTATCCTGACTTAGTTTTCTTTTGGTCAAGTGCAAGGCTGGGACGAACTTTTATATAAAATTGTTGACCTTAAGGGAATCTAGAAAATGTTACAATAGTAACATAGCAAGACACATGGAATCCATGCACTGTAAGATGGCAAGACACCTGGAATCCAGACATAACAAGATGGAAAGACACCTGGAATCCATGCATAATAAGATAGCAAGACACCTGGAATCAAGGCATAACAACATGGCAAGAAATCCAGAATCCATCTACAGTAAGATGGCAACACACCTTCAATCCAGGCATAACAAGGTGCCAATATTAGGCATACAAGTAACAAAATAACAAAGTTTCAGTTGAATACGGCAACTAATACAGAAATATATAACTCTGACAAACTTGAACCATGATTTTAATTTTGTTGATGTCAATGCCAATGTCAAAACAAGTGATATATATATATATAGTGTGTGTGTGTGTGTGTGATTTGGATTTTTAACATAGCTTTAACAATTTTTCAGTCATATCGCTACGATGTCTGCAGTGTGGCAGCTTATAGTGATGTCTAGCACTGGAGCATCATGCCAAAGATATGTAGCATGATGTCCCACCCAGTCACATTATCCTGACACCAGGCTGACCAGTCCTAATACTAACCTCTTAATGCTGAGCACCAAGCAAGGCAGCTGTTAGTACCATTTTTGTAAGTCTTTGGTATGACTCAGCCAGGGATCGAACCCATGACCTCCCGCATCCAAGGCGGATATATGGCTATGCCAGTCTCACAACTTTATCTTAACTCTATGTTTAGTATAATTATTTAAAATGTTGCGTACATGCACCTTGTTTTCCATTGATTACATTGCTTTGAGACGGTCCCTCGTTGAAAGCACATCACAGCTTTGAATGAGGCTGACCGACACTCATTTCATCCATTGTAATGATTATTTCAACTCGTCACTATGTTTCGAGTAACTGTTAGATACGTATGTATTACTAGATGACGATATTTTATGTTGCTTTATTGGTTTACATTGTATTTTAATTAAATATTGCCTCCCAGAACATGCTCAGCTATGCTTGTAATGGCGCCATTGTTCCCAGCATTCTATGTTGCTGAGCACAAGGTGGTAGTATTCTCGTTTCTAACCCGAATTGGAGAATCTCAAGTATCCCCGTTGTTTATGTGTGTGTGTAACATCCGAGGTTCTCCAAGGGTACAGAGTGTATAAATACAGCCCCTGTTGTTGCAGACGAGAGACTGACAGCATTGAAGTCTGAACTGTCTGTCTCCTTTTGGACCAAACTTCCAAAATTATAAATCCAAATTTTGATCAGTCATGACTAATTTTATCCAGGTAAAAACCAGCTCTGAAAGTGTTATGTTATTACAATGCCAAAATTTGGATTTGTCCAGATTTTGATTTATACAAATTTCAGGTCTGTCTAAATTTCGGAATTGCCCAGATTTTCATTTGAAGGTTTTATTTTATAGGGAGTTTCTATAAATAGATTAGTACAAGCCTCCACCAATATGATTATACTTTGATGTTATAAAAAATATAATCTTCATTTTATCAAAATTATTTTATAAAACGTTTATGCTAAAATTGTGTTTCTTCAAGTATACATGACAAACTGTGTATTAAAAAACAATCTTGTTCGTTGATGTTGTATAGTAAATGTACGGTCATGAAGTGAAATTATTACTGTGTATGTCAATGTAATTGTGATCATATGAGTATTAGAAAAAGGAAATAACAGAACACAATAAAAAGTAAAACATAATTTATTGTGTTTATTTACATCATAAACATCACATATTTCTTCGTTCTTCTCTGTAATCTCCTCTGTCATTCTAGCCTTTTATTATACAGAAATATCAATACCAACACCACAAGTAAAATTCTACATTCATTTCACCTCAAGCCATTATCAGGCAAACCCAGAATATGTTATGACTGAAAGAACCCTAGCAAACAGTTGGTAACAATATATATATATATATATATATATAGAGAGAGAGAGAGAGAGAGAGAGAGAGAGAGAGAGAGAGAGAAATACACATATAAAACACAAGAAATGATTTGTACACTTCAATAGCAAATGAACCATGACTCTCAGAACTGAAAAAAAACTGCATAATTCTGCTTGTTTGCTTGTATTTCATGATAATTTCCGTATATTACAAACCTTGCTTCTCTCTGTATCTGGATCATATATTCCTTCCCATCTGGCAACCTGTAGAATAAGTAAAATAATGTTGTCTACTTTTCAGATTTGCGTCAGTGAAAAACAATTAAGTTTTAAAGAAGTAACTAAAGGAAATAAAGGATGGTTAACCAGAACTCAGTATATGTGTATGTTTTTAAGAAATGTATGTCCCTAAATTTATTATACTGCATTTAAAATTTATGTTGTGATTTAATATTAGCTCTATTTTGCTTATTGATATAAGTTAAATTGTGTAAATAATACAACAATGTGACTTTTCCCATGAGCAAAGGTTAACTATGCTAGGTGTAACAGTGACCTACTCTTCTAGCATGTTTCTCAAGTTGGTGAAAAAAACTGATGACAAATTTAGTAATTTTTATAGCAATTTGCTGATGAATCTAGATTATATTTTGGCAAAGCCAGCTCTAACCATTACGGACACGTTATGTGAGCATAAGTTTTTACTGCTTATGATTTATTTGATTAAATTGAGAAAATAATAAACAAGAAAATCAATTTGTGAGAAGCATTGTAATTTATTAGTTTTACTGACCACTCGAAAAAAAAATTAAATGCACCAGGCACACATTGACCCTGTTGGTCTCTATTTATGCTAATAAAGCCAGGATGTCTTTTTTTATTAAAAACAGAACCAACCAAAAACATTGCAAAAAACTCCAGTGCACAAATAAAGAGTAATGACATAAAAATACAAATACAGGGTTCAAAATTTGTAATTAGCTAGTAAACATTTATGAAAGGACAAAAATCAACACAAAAATCAACAGAAGCAATTTACTGCTATTGCCAGTTAACCATATCCATGTATGGAACACCATACAAATGGCTGCATAGTTAGTTTTAATTTGACAAAGTTACCAGCTGCCTAGCATTCAATAATTTCCAGATAATCTGCCAAATTTATTTGAACTGTTGTTGGTATGTAGCCACCATTCTAGCAATGATCCTGGCCAGAAAACTTGTCCCTAGGCAACTGAGTACAGTTTGCTTGGGCCAGGGTAACAACGATCAACATGTGGTGTTGAGGATATTGAGACACAGTAAGCAAACCTAAAATGAGTGATGGTAATCAGTAAGGATATCTAACTGGCTTTATTCTGTACATTACATTACATCCTCAGGAGGTCACCATGCCTCATTCAAACACTGATCCACCATGAGGGTTGTTACAAAGATATTCCTCCAACTAAGGAGCACCTCTGTGGACTGCAATACTACTGGCAACTTGCCTTTGAAAATTAGTACTCCTTGTGTGATCACTTCATCAACTTTGTGTGATCACTTAGTAAACCTTTGTGTGATCACTTAATCAGTCTTTGTGTGATCACTTAATGAACTGTGATGTGATGTTAGTTAAATTGGGTTCCTTGCTGAATAATCACAGAAATTTCCATTTATGTTTTTTTTTTAAATATATTGTGCAATAAATAAAATGGTTTCAAAGAGGATAGTGGGATTAAGAGAGTATGAAAAAATATCAGACGAGTAAATAAATAATGCTAAATTTAGCTATTTCTCAATTTTTAAGTCAATTTAAATTTGGAAATAGTGGAATTTTACTTTTCCTATGTTGATACTGGATATATTTCATTGTGTGGCACAAAAAACATGATATTTTAACAAGTGACAAAGCCACGAGTTAAAAATATATAGCTTTTGGCACCACAAGATGACATATATCAGTACCTACTCAGGACAAAAATCTTTTTACTACATACCACACTTCCTCCAGAATTTAAGCTCAGAAGATTAAACACACTCTTCAGCATAAAACTCCACCACTTTATGTAAATTTGCCAAATTTTCACAGATTGTATAAATGTCAGTGACTTTTTTAAGTGCAGTAGGACTGGGTTGACCTAATCTGTTGCAGTAAATTACATCTGTAAACTATCTGATTGTATATGGTTCAGCAATGCTTCAGTGTGCTTATCATTGATGTCCAGGAAATTAGGGTAAATAACTTCACCAAAATGAGAACATCATAGAGTCAAATTTCTTCAGCAAAACTTAAATTCGAAGTCTGAAATGTAATGGAGTTTCTATTTATTTGTTCTAGCTCACAGAGTGCTCTTTTATCTTATACTAAGTATGGCTTATGTATGCACACACAATCAAGCTTCACATGGTATAATGGGAAATTGTATATTTTCATGAGAAAATGTAACTAATGTATTTTTCACATGTGAAAATAGAGGAATGAAAAATGATGAAAATAATTTTGCCAATAAGTTTCTAAATTTCATACTTAAGCATATAGTAAAAGAAAATAAACTTTCTGTGAACATCTTTTTAAACATCTACTGTTAGATGTAGGTTTTTATGAATAGATATTTTTATATGCATGTACATAACCTAATACTTTAACAAACCAAACTGAAACTGCAATTACAAAATTGCAATATTTTCCCAGTAGCAAATTTTTGTCACAAGGTCTAAAAAACGGGATTTCAAGGACTGAGATTACATTTGATTTCTTTAATCAATTCAATTCAGATCTTGTTTCCAACATATCATGGATTTATATATGCATAAAAACAGAAGTTAATGTGGACTATACCACAACCAAATTAAAAAAGGAATATACTGTTCCTTCTGCTGAAGTAACACTAACTGTAGACATATACCACAAACAACAACAAAATCAACATACTAACCTTTAAGCAAACAAAAAACAACAGGAAATGTAGACATATGCCATAAAAAAAACTAATATGTTTCTTTCTCCTGAGAGTACAGTAAATGTACACATTTACTACAAGTAAAAACAGCAATCAATACGTTGGTCTTTCTGACAAGAGAACAGTCAATGTAAGCATATATCGGGAACAACAACAGAAATCGGTCTTTCTGCTGAGAGAAAAGGAAATACAGACATATACCATAAACAACAACAAAAATACCCTAAGTATACTGACGACCCTTCTGCTGAGAGAAAAGGAAATACAGACATATACCACAAACAACAACAAAAATACCCTAAGTATACTGACGACCCTTCTGCTGAGAGAAAAGGAAATACAGACATATACCACAAACAACAACAAAAATACCCTAAGTATACTGACGACCCTTCTGCTGAGAGAAAAGGAAATACAGACATATACCACAAACAACAACAAAAATACCCTAAGTATACTGACCCTTCTGCTGAGGGAAAAGGAAATACAGACATATACCACAAACAACAACAAAAATACCCTAAGTATACTGACCCTTCTGCTGAGAGTACAGGACATGTAGACATATACCACAAACATCAAAAGAATCAAAGCAATCAGCGGGCCATACCATCTGAAACATACAAAATTATTTGAAGTCAATATTTAAAAAGGTTATCCCAAACATACATAAACAGACACCTAATATATTGCCCTTCTTCTAACTTATTTTATGAAACAGGCTAATAAGACACACAATCCAGTTTCATCACAACAACTAAGTTAGCTTCCAGCCATATTTTTTGTCATAGCAATGTATCTGTCTTTAAAGAGAGAAGCCATCATCATGGTCTTATCAGTGTCAAATCATCATGTGTAACTGAGAAAATGAGTCAGAAAAATAAATATTTCTTACAAAATATTTATCATCATTACTGTTTAAATCTCATAGTGAGAGAGAATATTTTATTTTCTACGTTAACAGGCTAATACGAGATAGATTGAATTGTGTGGTATGAATAGCATTATATTTTATGGGTGGCAAAACCATGAGTTAAAATATATCATTTATGGCACCACAAGATGAAATAATATATATGGTATTTAAGCAGAAAAAGAACATTTTAATTTTGTTATAAACCATATTTGCCCCAGAATTGAAAATTTGAACATTAAACTAACTCTTCAGCACAACACCTCACTCCCCTATTTGTAAATTCACATCATTTTTATAAGCTGATCATAAAAAATATCAGCAACCTAAGAGAGTGGTACGATTGGGATGACTCAACCTATCACAGTAAAATTTCGCTGTAAACTATCTAACCATATCTGACCGTAAAGCGAGTTCAATTCTACAATGTATCACAGTGGCTTTATCAGTGATGTCTAGAAAGTAAGGGAAAAGAAGTTCTTAGAGACATGAATTGCACTCAGCCATATTTCTTCACCAAAATTTAATTTTCATGTCTGAAGTGTAATGCACTTTCTATTTATTTGTACCAGCTCACAAACTCCTTGCTTTTGTTGCTGCAGATATAACTTCTGTAGCTACACTCAATCAAGCGTTGCAAAAACAATTGGTGTGACAAGCATTAACTGTTAATTACATACTACAGTGTGACTCCGCTGTAACACGTTAGCTGGGAGCCATAGAACCTGACCCATGTTATAGACCGAACTGTGTTATAAGCAATCAAGTCAGGCAGCTGAAGAAAATGATGCATGTACCACAAAAAAAATTAATTTGCGGGGGGGGGGGAGGTAATAAATGCAGACACAAAAATATGTGCTTCATTGGCACAGTTACCATCTTAAATTGATGCATATTAAATGAGAAATACACCTGTAGTGAAAACAGAGAAGGCATATATAATATTGTACTTTATTCAGACAACCACGCATTGGTATATATACATGTATACTGTTTATATATACATGTCTAATGTATAGCATGAATTGAGTATCAACACAGTGTACTCACCTGTGAATCTCAACACATACATTGAATCCACAATACAAGTAATTCCATCGAAAATATGCAAACACACAGATTAAAAATTTTTAATAATATTGTCACAGGTAATATAGGTCTGAATTCAGTGGGGAAAAAATAAAACAATCACGTAATGAATGAGGAAGCACATTTACCTTTCAGTACATCCCAAGTGGTAAAAGTTAGTTTGCATTTTAAGCCGCCGTTGGTAACGTTCGTAAGCATAAACTTTTTTGCTGCAAAAAAGAACTTTCGCGGCACAGTCACATTGGGAAACAAAGCAAACATTCAGATTCCATTGCTTTTATTCAAGTTTAGTATGGACATCCTTTTAAGAAAGGTTCTTTGTTTTTATTAAAGACTGTAGTCAGCTGTCTTTGATGAAGTGTGCATGCGTTATTGAAATCACCGCTAAAGGCCAACTTTGGAGAACCAAACAAATGCCAATTTCACATTGTGGTGGCAACATCAAATAACTGTACTGCATGACTGAGACTAATTTTTTTTCAATTTGCTTAGTACGTTTTCATAACAATCGGTGCTTCAAAGGTAATCTGTTTTCTTTGAAATTTCAGCAAACTATTTTATTGGGGCACATTTTTAAAAAAGGAATTGGCCATTGTTTGGTCGATTGTAGTTACTGTTCCTCCCTGCCTATTGAATAGACCAACAAGTAAGATCTTGGGGGCTTTTGGGCTTTTTTTTACATTTGTGGTAGTAAAGTGATGCTGCCTTCCATGCACGATTCAGAAATTTATAAACGGGTCAGGGGACGATAGAGACGCAGGTGTTCTGGTCTGATGACAGGGACTACTACAACAAATTTGAGTTTCTGAAGGATTTAATTCTGAGTGAAAAGAAGAGGAATTTTACTTACCATCCACATACAAATGTCAGTCTATGTAAATATATTAATTACTAGCGAGCGGCCAAAAATCCAACAAAAGATAGATTGTGAGATAATGCCTGGACCAGTTGATTTCCACTACCAGAAATGTCAACAAAAAAAGCAGATATCTCACAACATACAGTACTCATGCTAGATGTCAACATAAGCGGATTATGATATAACAATGCACTCTTAAGATGGTTTGTCAATATGGACAAAGAATTTGTTAATGTAACAATAGATAAATTTCAGTGCATTTTATATCAAGTTTGCAGCTTCCTTTCATGGGGCCTCTGAATTTCTCCACCCCAATCCAATGGTTGTATATACAAGTTTAAACAGCCAACAATGTCGCCAATAAGGAAAAAAAAAATCACAATTTGCAACATTGGCAGAGCCCTGCGCAATCCCTGAATAAACGTTTTACATGTCATTTTTTGTACTTTTAAGAAGAAAGAAACAATCTTTTCGTGTACGAGAAAAATACATATAAAATTTCAGGAGCCATGCCATGTTCGTTTTATATTATTCATATGCGATCTCTTCCCCAAAATGATAATAAACTTTTTATGTTTTTGGGGTACTTTTAAGAAAGGATTTATATTTTTGTGAACTAGAAAAATACATGTATATGAAATTTCGAGAGCCACACCACAACCGTGTCATATCCAAATTTGTGTTATAACGGAGTGTGCTATAGCAGGGTCACAGTGTACCTATGATATGAAAAACACAAGAAAAGCCAATCTTGAACACTTTATGACAGCAAAGACTGAAAAACACAGCAGCTTTAATAATCCAGATTTTAAACAATTACTGTCTATTTATTAGCTAGTTGTTCACTAAATAAACCAGAAATTATCCCTCGATTCAAAAACAGGCAAAACATATAAATCCTGCTCCTTTGAGAAGAACATTTTACTACTTGAATGATACACTACATACAGTATTTCTCTCATATTAAGGCCAGGGGCCTGGCCTAATAAAAATTTCTCAAAATGTAGGGGTAGACTTGTCAGACAAAAACATATTTGTTACATATATGCCCAAATTGTGTAACAAAATGGGAGGAGGGGAAGTAGGGATGAAAGGGGTGGGTGGGGGTGAGATCATGTGTTTATCCATCACCGACTCAATAAAATACTCTGATTCAGAGTTTCCATAATTTTGGCCAAAAAATTACCAATTTTTTCCTCAAGGTTTTCCTTGATAATTTTTTTGGTCTTCATGGTGCTCCACAAATGAAAATGAAGTCATAGTAATTCATGATTTGAATGAAGTTTTTATTTAATTAAATAAACAGAAGCAAATAGGTTTTGCTTCTCAATTACTGAAGTACAATATCATTTGAAAGTTTCCAATCTGTCAAGTTCACTCAATTTCAGTTAAAGTAGCTTTCTGTTTGCATAGATCAAAGGAAAATGAATCAATGTGTAATCAGTACATAACAGAATTCTATTCGCTGTCTTGCTTGTGAATTATGATTATGAGCTTCCTATCTTGAGACACTAAGGTTAACTGAAGCCATCTCTATTCATTAATCTCTGGAAGAGCTAAACAAAATTATGTTAGCATATAAGCCATAGGAAAGAATGATAATACAATCATTTCCTAACAGAACTCTGTTTGAGTCCCATACTAAAAAAATTATTGCAAGAACCTACTAACTTCTGAGGTACATGTACTTGGAACAACAGAAGCATTATCTACTCAAGCTCCATTCACTGGAGGGGATTAACAAAATTTGTTAGTAGATGATCATGTACTTAATGCCTCACATAATTACACTTGGGGCCTTGCAAAGATAATATGAACAAGAATCTCTGGATCATATTTTATAATGTGCATTGACACTGACCTCAAGGTCCATATGAATCTCCAGCAACATAGGCTTTGGTCATAATTGTGAAACTATTGAAATCCATTCCCTATTAAAAAATATATACACTTACTAGCCACGAAAAACAGTCATATATTCAACTTAAATTTGCCATGGGTTTATTCTTATCCCCTATGGCTTCACCTCAGAGACATACATTGTTAGTGGATAGGTACAAACACTTTAAGTACACAGGTCAGAAGATAGTTCCTACAGTCTGTTCCTAATAAAATTATGTTCAGATAGCCAGCTAAAAGAATTATTTAAAAAATGTCAGAAGAAAAATAACTGATTTCTCAAGGGTCAGTCACTATTAAGGGCTTATCAGGGAGAATAGGGGAAAGAATGATCACACCATTACTAACAAACTACTGTCAAGTCTTTCAGTTTTCTCTCCTTTAGCTGTTCCCAAAGTAAAATATCAGTGCACTGACTGCATGTAGTCTTAAATGTCTGGCTTCTCAATACACAGTTGCTGAATGCTATACATGACTTTCATAGAATTCTGAAAGTTGCAGTCCCAATAATGATACTGATATTTTCTTTTCTCTTGCAATAATTTAGAACAGTATGAGTGTATTGTTGTATCAGCAATATGTATGTCACCAGACTACTAATGCTCATTGGGAAATATTTGGTATTACAATAAACAAATGAAAAAGCAGTTGATAATCATGATAATTCTGACTGTTTGTAATCTTACCACTACAGCAATTCTCAATGCCTTTACCTTGCCATTCTTTAATTTTGTGTGCTGCTGGAAGGAACTGAGGAAGATATTACCCTTTCGTTTCTATATTAATTTATTCAATTATGGTAGCTTAATTCTATTTCAAATCAATCAATTTTTCAAAGAAACTGAAAGAAGAAACAAATGACCATATTCCATTCACTTTTTCATTTCCTCTTTATGCAACAGATAGTACTGTATTCACTTTTTTCATAAACAAACTTGAACAAATTTCTCCACAGCGGGTTTTAGATCAAAATCCTTAAGTTTTGGAGTTGGTGTTCCAGGAGCTGCCATTGCAGTTTTCCTTCCACAGTTGTGACATAATGTGCATAGAGCTAATAATGTTCAACTGTTTCTTGTTTTTCAGCCCATGGGAATGTCCTATTACATGAATCATCACACAAATCTTTGAGTCACTTTAGTGTTCTGTTTTCTTTAACAAAAACTAGATGCATCTACTAATTTCTGTCACCCAGTCTTGTGAAAATCATGCTCATCTGCAGCCATGAATGAAACTATGAAAATTTGCCACTGGAATAGTACACATGATAATCACTGGAAAATGAAAACAAACATATGTATGTACATGACACCAAAAGAACCTGATGATTTTATAACGATTTATGATGATTAACATGAGAGTTTATATTCCTCCAACAAGCAAAAACAATCCCCAAAACTTATTTTTCCAAGTATGATACATAACAAAATGCAAGTGTTCCAAACATCGCATGTGAATTTATGATAGATTAAAACTTTGCTGAGTAAAGGAGTAAAGAAAGGTGTCCAATCATGCATGTATAATTGGTCCTTTGATCAAAATGGTTAGTTGGAACCAACCATTGATTCACAGGTGTCTGGTTAGCTGGAACAGTCAACGGATTCACAGGTATCTAAATCCACCTGTCTTCTATGCAGCTTTGCCTAATTCCATTACAATCAATTGAACTTTGCTTGATAGCTTGTACACTACATGACTAATACTCATTTTGAAGAAACAGATCAAGTAAAACAGAATTTTGCTGACAAAATCTTTATGTATCAATGACTGAGCTGTTGGAATTTTCATGCCTCCAAAAATGAAAAGCTTATGTTCTTCTATGCGGATTTCAGTGTCACCAAGAACTAAGTCTGACCAACATTATATTAACAGCATTCAAATTATGGGATGATAGTTTTGAAGAAAAAAAAATACTGAATTGTAACAAAAAAGGTGGCAAATAATTTGTGAATACATTTATATGAAAGAATATGATTACTGTATATACTCACAAGTCCAATCCAATGCAAAATGCACTGACCCAGATCTACCCTCATATAATGTGCCAGCTGATCTGGGTCTATGCAGTTTGTTAGGAATAATCAGTAGAGCAATCAAATATAGACTCTGAGCAGCAGTTCAACTCAGCTTACAAGTATAGATTGTATAAACTTTCAGTTGCTAAAGTCCAACAGCATTTCAGAATTTTAATTTTAAATGTTGTAAATACTGCATATTTCAAGTGGAATTTGAAATATTAGAATTCCTTTAAAAAAACTCAGGAGGATAAAATAGATGGGGTGGGCTTGAGTCAGTGGAAATTGATTAAAGTTTATTGTCTCATAACTGGACTCCATGCGAATGATCTGCAGCCAGTGCCAGCTGTAGTCACCCGGCAAGAGCTCTCAGAAAACAAAATCACAGTAAGTATACATTTAATCCAGGCTATGGATACTTCTGTTTTATCTCTTTCAAGTGAAAACTAGGAAACAATGTAATGATGACCAGACATGAACACTGTTGTCAATGAATGGTATGAAATGGAAACATAAAATCACAACCCGGATAATGGGAATAAAGAATGTTTAGTTCAGTTCAATATAATGTACTTTACTTCATGTGAAAGTTCACATTCAGCATTTATCTTTATGTAATTTAATACAGCATGTCTTCAGACAACATTCTAATTAAATCATGATCAAGCATCTAAGCCACATGTTGGTAGACAAATGTAGTGGGGTGGGGGGACAATTAACCTTAATTGTGTCTTATTAAGAGAAAAGTTGAATAAAAAGTTACAAAATCTTATAAAACAATTATACATTAAACACTTACATTCCCACTCTCCATTGCCAATCATCTTTAATCCAACTGCAAATAAAACAGATATGGAATGAACATTTATTGTATATTACAGTACTTACTTTTCATATTGCCATCCACAGAAGCCACAGGGTATAATGTCTTATAATGAGGTATTTTATACATATAATTTTACTACCACATAATAAAATGGGATTGACTGCTCTGGTGGCCTAAGAGGTCAGAGCATCCATCTTGGATGTAGGAGGTCACAGGTTCAAACCTTGGCTGAGTCATACCAAAGACTTATAAAAATGGTACTAACAGCTGCCTTGTTTGGCACTCAGCGTTAAGAGGTTAGTGTTAGGACTGGTTGGCTGGTGTCAGGAAAATGTGACTGGGTGGGACATGATGCTATATGTCTGCGGCATGATGCCCCAGTACTAGACATCACTATATACTACCACGCGGCAGACATCTTAACGATATGACTGTAAAATTGTTAAAGCTACGTTAAAAACCCACACATACACACAAAATGGGATCCATTACTCTCCTTATTACAGAAACTGTGTTATAATGAATGGTCTTATTGTGAGGGAGTGTTCAATGTTCTCCCTCCTAAATGTAGCAACATCAAGAATTCTAAAAGCATTATATAAAATGTTTTTCAAATATACTACATCGTGATATTTGAAAAAAAGGTCAGTCCACATGTTCAGCAATTTTACAACTGTAAGAAAAGTATGAACATGCACAGATAGTACAGAAATAGAAAAATTTGTTCATGGAATATAAATTCTCTGTCAAAGTGACCTATATGCCAAAGATATTTATGAAAATATGTATAGAAAGACAGAATATGTATCACTCTATATAAAAGTTTGAGTCTTGTAATAATAACAGTAATATATTACAGTTTCATATGAATACAGCAAATGATGTAGAAAACGTACGACTTTTTTAAAACCCGACTACAGAATCATAATGTGAAGACACTGTCACCACTATAATTGCTGTCTCACAATTTTTTTTCTATTTGTTTTGATCAGGTTTATATATAAACTTTGCTCTCAGTCTTCAATACTAATAAACGTTTACCACATGGAGTACAAACTGATCTCAATTTCTAATTCCTTACATCTGGTGCTAGAAGGGTCACAGAAAAAGTTCTGGAATACAACATTTGCCACAATCAAATTTATGTTAATATAATCAAATTTAATATTTCTATAGTAGCTGCTTGAGGCAGAGTTTATTCTTGGCAAGTAAACTTTTTAGCATTTGCTTGAGAGGATGAGTGGATTTTTAGTATCTGCCTGACTGGGTGAGTGGATATTTTGTATCTGCCTGACTGGGTGTTTGGAATTTTAGTATTTGCCTGACTTGGTGGGTGGATATTTAGAATCTGCTTGACTGGATGTGTGGATTTTTAATATCTGCCTGACTGGGTGTTTGGATTTTAGGATTTGCCTGACATGGTGCGTGGAATTTTAGTATTTGCCTGACTGAGTGTTTGGATTTTTAGTATTTGCCTGACTGGGTGTGTGGAATTTTAGTATTTGCCTGACTGGGTGTTTGGAGTTTTAGTATTTGCCTGATAGGGTGTGTGGATATTTATTATTTGTCTGACCGGGTGTGTGGAATTCTAGTATTTGCCAGACTGGGTGTGTGGATTTTTAGTGTCTGCCTGACAGGGTGTGTGGAGTTATAGTATTTGCCTGACCGGGTGTGTAGATTTTTAGTGTCTGCCTGACAGGGTGAGTGCATTTTTAGTATTTGCCTGACTGAGTGAGTGCATTTTTAGTATTTGCCTCACTGGACGAGTGGAGTTTCAGTATTTGCCTTATTGGATGAGTAGATGTTTAGTATCAGCCTGACTCAGTGTGTTGATTTTAGTATTTTCCTGACTGGATATGTTGATTTTGTATTTGTTTGACTGGGTGTATGGATTTTATATGTCTGACTGGGTGGGTGGATCTGCAGTATTTGTCTGATAGGGTGAGTGAATTTTAGAGATTTTCTACCCCTAAATCACTATTTCTCGATTTTATTCACTCTTGGACATCTGACTACTAATATATGGTTTGTTTTTATCTTTTCAAACAAATGATCAGTCCAGTCTTACTCCCATATGGAAATTATGATTGCAATGTATCAAGGGAGATAACTTACCACCAGGCACCAGCAGGTCCATAGTGGTCTCCAATAAATGGCAAGCAAGAAAACAAGAGAGATGTGCTCCAACAGACAAGGTGATACAACCTGAGGGGAAAAAATACAGCATTTTTACTCTGAAACTGATTCAAATACAAACTAAGAAGCAAACAAGAAGAAGAATAAAATCAGACACATATACATGTATCAAGGATGCTTCCATCAATACCATGATGTAAGAAACTTAAGAGACCCAAGTCAAAAATCAAACCTAGGTCTTGTCCTTCAAATGAAACTGAAAAATGTTAAGTCAATCATGTGTATCGAACAAATTCTCCAAAGCACAAGGAACTTGAATTATATATGACTACAGCTAGCAATTCAATTTTAAACATTCTCATTGAAATGTATTAAAATGTCTGTTGAACATCCTGAAACAGAAGAATATATCATCATGTGCTTTGCTATGTTTGTAGTGAACCTTGTTTTGCAATAAGGTGTATAATACATTTAAGCTGTATAATATATTTAAATTGTATAATACATTTAAGCTGTATAATATATTTAAATTGTATAATACATTTAAGCTGTATAATATATTTAAGCTGTATAATATATTTAAATAGTTAATACATTTAAGCTGTATAATATATTCCAATTGTATAATACATTTAAGCTGTATAATATATTTAAATTGAATAACACATTTAAGCTGTATATTTAAATTGTGTAATACATTTAAGCTGTATAATATATTTAAGCTGTATGATATATTTAAATTGTATAATACATTTAAATTGTATAATACATTTAAGCTATACAATAAAAACATCATGAGTAAAGTATATTAATAATGAAAACTGTACCCTCTCCTTGGTAATGTATGTACTTACTTATAAGTCGAGTCCAACTGTAAAAACAACATAAACCCTGATCTGCCATTACAGAATATACAATCAGATCATGGTCTACGTTGTTTGTTCTATTTATTAGACCTAAATGACTGTATAGACCCGTTTCTGCTTGCACATTATGAGATGACAGATCTGGGTCCATGCATTTTGCAGTTGGACTCAACTTATAAACAAGTATATACAGTATGTTACATTAACAAATCATACTGAGAGCAGAGAATCTTGCATGATCAGGCTTGGAAATCATCAAAGTATAAACTGGGTTTGAGCTTGAGATTCTTTGTGAATAGGCTTGAAAACCATCAAACTATAGGTGAATTTGAGCTTGAGATATTGTGATCAGGTTTGGAAAACATCAAAGTATAAGCTGAATTTAAGCTTGAAATTATTGTGTGATCAGGATTGGAAACCATCCAACTTTAGGCTGAATTTGAGCCTGAGACTCTGTATGATCAGGATTGGAAACTATCAAACATTCAGCTCAGTCTGAACTTGAAATTATCGTGTGATCAGCTCAGAAACCATCAAACTTTAGGCAGTTTGAGCTTGAGACTTGTGTGTGATTATGATGGAAACCAGCAAACTTTTGGCTGAAATTTGAGCTTGAGACTTTTCTGATCAGGCTTGGAAACCATCATACTTTAAGCAGAGTCTGAGCTTAAGATTTTTGTGTGATCAGGCGTGGAAACCTGCAAACTTTTGGCTTAACTTGAGCTTGAGACTTTTCTGATCAGGCTTGGAAATCATCAAATGTTAGGCTCAATTTGATCTTGAGATTTTATTATTAGTCTTAGAAACCCCAAACTTTAGGTTTATGTATGAGCTTGATATTTTGTCTTCACTTTTCACAACTTATGCTACTTTTGAAAGGTCATTTGTGATTGGCTGTGAGTGAAAACTCAGTCTCAAACTCAGAGGATTATGATTTCCAGACCTGCTGATCTGATAAACAGCTGTCCCTCTTTATAACATGGACGTTGATGCCCATTACTACAGACTACTATATACACCAAACTGTGGCATAGTAAGACTGATTGAAACTTCAGTGAATGCATATCTGAACACATACTGGGGTGTGGATAACAAAACAGCAGTGAAACACAAAATAATAATTTTAGTTTACATAAATTAAATATACTTCATATCGTAAGTACATTTAATTCTCTCAAAGAATAATGTTTTAAAAAGAAAATAAGATATAATATGAAGCTTTTTGTTGTCTTTCAACCCAAACTGTCACACATTTGAAAGACCAACTGAAGTATAATGGTTTAATTTTTGTCACAGCATCCACAGTGGTACCATATTATGTCCTGAATCACACAATAATCACAGGTGTTATGATGAGGGAGGGTTGTACCATCAATTTACTATACAGTGAAACCTTTTCAAAAAGGACTCCAAAAGACCATGCAGTATTCACTCATTATTAAGGACTTCAAAAGATAATACAATTATATACAGGACTCCCTCCTTATAACTGCTCCGGTGGCCTAGTGGTAGAGCATCCGCCTCGGATGCGGGAGGTCGCGGTTCAAACCCCGGCTGAGTCATACCAAAGACTTTCAAAAATGGTACTAACAGCTGCCTCGTTTGGCGCTCAGCATTAAGAGGTTAGTGTTAGGACTGGTTGGCCTGGTTTCAGGATAATGTGACTGGGTGGGACATCATGCTACATGTCTGCAGCATGATGCCCCAGTGCTAAACATCACTATAAACTGTCAAACTGCAGACATCATAGCGATATGACTGAAAATTTTTTAAAGCCATGTTAAAAATCTAAATCACACACACACACACACCCTCCTTATAAAGGACTCCAAAAGACCTTAAAATTATATACGCTACTCCTTTACTACAATGCTGTTCAAAGGAACCATACTTATAAACACAACTACCTTATTGGTACAAATTTTTTTATATTTCATAGCGAGATACTGAAATATATTAATAGGAGAAAAATTATATCACCATGGTGATACAACTAATCTCACCATATAGGTGATACCACTTTTATCACCACAGTGTTGATATCACTTTTGGAACTATTTTCTTTTTACATTTTGTAATTATATCAGTCCTGATGTATACTATATTTCTATATTTAGGCCTTTTTCTTTTCCTTCTCTATCTCTCCCTTAATTCCTTTTCTCTCTCTCACAAACAGGACGAACAGAACTTAAAATGTATCAAGACTTTTGACCTACCAGAACACATTTATGTAGCAAATTAGAAGGTACCATCAAGAATGCCTAAAAATGAACTCCAAACAACAAAAAAGTAGGCTTGAAGCATTCTCTTCTTTTTACAATTAGTTCTCCACATGAAACATGAAAGCTGTCAATGACCAAACTTAACACGAACTGTTGCTATTTGATAATCTGTGTCACCCATACAATAACATGCATCTATTACACTCAACGACAAATAGTAAACATATTTAAGAAAATCCCTTGATTACATATAGTAATAAGATTGTTTAAGTAGTGATTTTAACTATCATCACAATCAGGATCATGTATAAAAATGTAGAAATCTGGCACTGATTAGTGTCCATTGCAAAACAAACCAGGTGACAATCAAAATTTGGTTACAGCATTGTTACTTAAATAGACAGCAAAGTTGACAGCACATAAAATCTAACATCTTCCACCTCACTTTCATTATATCTACTCAGAAAAGTACATGTAGATATTCTCTATATATTGAGGTACTGTATATTAATATTACCACAAAACAACGAATTGAATTTATGACCATACCATCCCACTTTATAAATAGCACCATCTTATACTGAGCTACCTCATAACACAGGAGTACTGTACTTTATGAATTTTTGTACCTGACCTTGAGAAGTAACAGATTCATCTTCTAAAGCATTGGTGTAGGACAGGAAAAATACCAAAGGTGGGAAACAATTTTGTGTCGGGCATTGCTGAGTTTCTGAGACACAATTCTTTTTCTGAGGGTGGAATTTTTGTATCCATTATCGATCCATAATCAAGTGTTATTGTTATCACATTCCTAAATTAAAAATTAGGGCTCAAGTCAACATGGCATACTGTAAATACTGATTAACTAAGAAACAGCAAAACACCTACTGACAATTTCCTCTGCTTAAGATAGTGTGTAACAAGTTAGGCATTACAATGAAAAATTAGGTGTTGTTGTTGTTGTTGTTGTGGAGCTTAACGCCATTTTTCAGCACACGATAGGCTATACATGGCGGCCAGTATTAATGGTGGAGGAAGAAACCGGGAAATCCGCGGAAAGAACCACCGACCCACGAGAAGCTACTGGCAAGCTTTCTCACATATCCACATTCGCCAAATCTTAGACTCGAACCCACGCAGATAGAGGTGAGATGGTAGTGATCCGTAACGGAGAGCGCTTTAGACCACTCGGCCATTCGGGGCCCCGAAAAATTAGGTGTAAACTTCATTTAAATGCATATCAGCATTCAAGTAATTTGAGTTCATTAAATAAATTGCCATATACAGAGTCTAAAGTATGTCCTGAAGATAGCCTACACAATAATAAATACGAACAGGTAAGCCACACAGTGGTATAAATATGAACAGATAAGCCTATAAAATGGTATAAATCTGAACAGGAAAAGCCTACCAATGGTACAAAAATGTGAACAGGTACGCCACACAATGGTATAAATGTGAACAGATAAGCCTATAAATGGTACAAATGTGAACAGGTAAGCCACACAATGGTATAAATGTGAACAGATAAGCCTATAAAATGGTACAAATGTGAACAGGTAAACCTACCAATGGTACAAATGTGAACAGGTAAGCCACACAATGGTATAAATGTGAACAGATAAGCCTATAAATGGTACAAATGTGAACAAGTAAGCCTACCAATAGTACAAATGTAAACAGGTAAGCCTACACAATAGTGCAAATGTAAACAGGTAAGCCTAAACAATAGTAAAAGTGTGAACAGGTAAAAAGTTATTGTTGTTGTTGTTTTGTAGGGTTTAATGCCATTTTTCAGCACAAGATAGGCTATACATGGCGGCCAGGATAAATGGTGGAGGAAGAACCCTTGAAAACCCTGGAAAGAACCACCGACCCATAAGAAGCTACAGGTAAGCTTTCTCACATGCCCACATTAGCTGAACCTGAGACTCGAACCCATGCAGATAGAGGTGAGATGGCAATGATCCATAACGGTGAGCAGTTTAGACCACTCAGCCACTCGGGCCCCAGGAAAAAAGTAAAATCCACTTTTGATACTGTAAATTAAATGAGTTGGTAAAATAATGACATAATCCTCAATTCAACTTTCATCTAAAAATGACATTCCTATGTACAAAAAAACAGTTTTTAAAATAAAAATGATAAATAATTACAATAGCAACTTTTCAACCTCAAACTAGACTACACAAATCTGTACCTGGGTCTAGGCCAATCAGAGTAAAACATCCCATTTGTGAGACACTAAATTCAGCCACTACAATGGAAAAAAAAAAATAATACACATGTGAGTCTGTCCTTTATCACCAAGTGTAAATCATATGTAGGTGTCTGCTCTAATAGAGGTTTCACCATACTAATAATGCATTTTTATCACTTTATACAACACTCAGCAATATACTATTTAAAAAGCTAGTGGAAACCCTGAATAAAATGTAAATTACCATTCATATTTCTCCGTTATTTTTCCCCAAACAGCATTCATGTACAAATTGAAGGTAATACAAACTACCCACAATAACACAGACCAATCTGAAATGGAAAGAAAAGAAAATGAAATATTAAAATTCCTAACATAATCATAATTGTATCAATTGAGGATATGTTTACAACTACTCTTTCAACCCAGGCATTATGGATTAAGTCCAAGACACACAACGTACTTGATTGCTACGATGAATCTCTTTTAAAAGATTTCTCAGTATGACATTATTGGCACTGTGCAGGTTTTCCTAAAAGAAGCAATACCAACCTTTGAACTGACTATATATCTCCATGACTATCCCTTTGAAGAAAGAATGGTTAATCACAATGGATATTCACATGACTTCAGATATACAATGACAATTAGTGACATGTACTTTAGTCTGGTTTACAGTCTATAACAAATAATACTACATACATGACCTTTGATATTGGGGAAACCAGTAGCCATCCTAATTTTTTAAAATTTCCATGAACAGTCTTTACTTTTTAAGCTGTCACAGTTACGAAGGATTAAATAAAGGTCAGTGGTGTTCGTTACTGTTCTTACAATATGGTCATTCATAGTAATATTATTTTGAATAATCTGCACTTGGCATGCATATCATCCTAAGCAGTCATGGTTACAAATGATTAAATCAAGGTCAGTTGTGTTAATTTCTGTTTTGGTGATGCCATCGTTCATACCAGTGTCTACATGCATACTTTTCCAAAAAGTCATGGTCGTTAGTCATATTCTGCAGGTGGCCACTCATGATAGTGCATTTCTATAATAAAATACTATATGATAAAACTGATCTGTGTGTTACTATTGTAGTCGTAAATGAAGTATGGTTGCTCATCACGGAGTCTGCTCAAGAAAAGTTTTACTGTACCTTATTTTACTGCAGGTAATACACAAATATGAATAACTGCACTCAATACAGACCCAACTATTGTATCAATTAGTGTGCCAGGAGATTTGAGTCCATACAGTTTGTTCCACTTCTGATTTAACAATTGCATTAGATAATATACCAATAGGTCAGAGTCCATGATTGTTCCACTTAAATATTATTAATGCAGATCTAGTTACGACATCTCAGAGTGTGCCAGGATATCAGGGACAATAGTGTGCCAGTATATCAGGCTCCATAGTGTGCCAGGATATCAGGCTATATAGCATGCCAAGATATCAGGGTCCACACTGTTTGTTTGAATTCTGATTTTAAAAATTTTAGACCCAGCTTTTGTACTGCATAGTGTGCACTGATATCAGGGTCCACAGTATTTGTTCCATATCTAATTTTAACAATATAGACCCAACTCCTGCAATGCATAGTGTGCCAAAAGATCAGAGTCCATACTGTTGGTTCCAGATCTAATTTTAATGAATACCCAGCTTTGTACTGCATAGTGTGTCAGCAAGCCAAAGTCCATACTCTTCACTCTACTTCTGATTTTAAGTAAACCACACAGACCTTTATCAACCTGTGTAGTACCTGCGTTTATATCAAGCACATTTTCTACACAAGCAAAAACATTACAGTTCGCCCTCTTTATAATGTTGTTCATGGGAGCCATAAAAGTGAGGGTGCCTTACACTGAGGAAGGTTAGAAAAAGACTGTCATATAGTACATAAAAACACAAAAATTTGGTACTGAATGATGTGAACTAACATTATAATTGATTCTCATTGGACCAAAAACTTTATTTAAGTGAAATAATTCAAATACCCATGATAAAAGTAAATTCAAATGTGAAATAATTCAAATAGCAATGATAAAAGTAAATTCAAATGTGAAATAATTCAAATACCCATCATAAAAGTAAATTCAAATGTGAAATAATTCAAACAGCAATGATAAAAGTAAATTCAAAGAATTCAATGGAATACAGATCAGCATTGTAACGTCCCGAGCTTTACTTCAGTACAAGGTCAGCTTTGACTAGATGTCAACTTGGGATTTTAATCACAAGACAGGAAAGCTATTTAAGTTTCAAGAATTTAATAAACACTAGTAATGGTGAATATTAACTGTACAATATGAACGGACCAATAATGAAATCGTAATGTTTCAGTCAAAACTCTGAAATAGGTCCAAACGAATTGATAATACCTAAAATTCTTTCTTTACATAAATGTGTGGCTCAGTGTAAAGTTAAGAAAGTACCTAATAAAATAATCGCTGGAAAACGATTAATGTATTTCTCAGGGAAAAGTACAACCCGAAACAAATTGAATCATAAAACACATGAAAAACGATTCAACTCGAATGTGTTTCCCAGTGAGAATTGTTATGGTCCAGAATGCACCAATACTTTGAAATATAAATTTAGAAATGTTTTTCTTCTTTGTAGCCAACTAAATGTCACGTTAATGTAAAATGGAAATAATGAATACTCCCTGTAAGAATATTACAATGAATGCTCCCTCCTATGCATGTTTAGTTATTTACCGTAGCAACAGTCCTGATATTTTAATATACGTATCTATTTGAATTTCCATATGCAGCAATTATATAACAGCAGAATAGGTTATTGTTTTATCACTCGAGTCAATATAGATGTAGGCAATCAGTTAAATAACGCTACTGTAATATTGCACCATTAATTCTACGGTGGCATCGATCTTCAACACTGAAGAATGTATTGTAGGTTTATTTCATATCATTTGGAATATTATATCATCTGTAATGGTTTATACTGTTATAATGCGATCTCTGTTGTAAGCATACCGCGGTCGTATTAGCTCTCTAGTTCTCCTATTACATATATATCGTCTCTGCTGGTCAGAATGCGTCTGCCAGAACACGTCACACGACTGGTATTTATACCCTTGAGACTCATTGGTCTTACACAGAGATTAATGGGAAAAACCTTGGTCATAAGTGCGTGAGGGAAACACATGAGTAGTTCGAATAATACTTAACACCACCTTAGAAACGCTCGAAAGTATGATGGCGGGTGAATTGCGATTCACACTTACACAAGTACTTTGGCAGTGGAATTACTATATATTTGGACACTTGATGTGAAGATATTCACATCAGAACTTAACTCTTTATCTCAGAAAACAAATATACTACGCTAAATAGTGTGAGAGGATTTAAAAGAGGCCAAAACACAACGACCAAAAAGACCGATTTGGACTAACATTGACAACGGGAGACAAACCCGTACAAAGTAAGTGCCAATCTCAATCACCCAAATTAACAATATATTAATAATCCAAAATCACTAAACGTGATATTAAAACATTTGTACAGTTATTTATTACGCCTAGCAACCCTACAAGTCCTTTATTTCTTCCTGTATGTATTAAAATATATCCCATTTTGTTGACAATTGATATAGACATATGAATCACTGAAATCTAATATTTAATGCTGAGACGTGAAAATTATGTTTAATTGAGCCACACACTACTTATATTTTATAACACCAGAATTTATCATAATACCCCCCTCTAAAAAAAATGAGTTCTTCCATGAACTTAATATTAATTTCATTATAACCTAAACTGAATGATGTCACACTGTACTGCAGTGTCCACAGTTTGTCTGGAGGGTGCTGCGTCAGGCAATGTGCCAGTTTCCAGTCGTATCCTATAGGTCGGGTCCAGCAGGAATGAGGTGTTTAGTTCATAAACTTCACCAGTAGGTAGATAAGCCCTTTCAGTTCGTCTGATCATTGCCACTCCCTCTGGGACATGGCGAACATCCCTGTTTGGGCACACTAATGCTCGATCCCTCATTGGGCGCAGTAAATCGGCCGTAATCCCAGTGTGGTATGAGGAAGGGGCACCTGCGAAGAAGACACGAGGGTCACTGTGTATATTTTCATACAGACACCCTACTGGTGGTTCTACCGGTTCCAGTGGTATTGGCGTGGTCAAACTTCTCAGTGGCATCATGCGGTCAGGTCTCCTAAGGGGAAGGGGGAATAATTTTTCCTGTTCTACTGTTTGTGGTGGAATCTCCAAATCCAGTACGTGAAACTGAGGAGGTGAAACTTGTGCTGCTGTTTCTTCCAGATGGGAAAATGGCATTAAAGCAGATTCAGGGAGATCTGTCATACTTTCTATGTGCTGAGGGATGGAAGGTTCTGCAGTGATATCACAGGCAATCAGTGGAATGGATGGCCTTCCCTGTGATTGACTGGTATGGCTCTCCGCTAGTATGCTTTTGGTGTTGGGGAAAGGATACGGAAGTCTCCTCACAGTTTCCGTATCCTTCCACAACTTCGTGGCCTCCTTGGGGCATGGTGGAACTATTACTTAAGATCTCCCACCATCAGGGTGACACTTTTGAAGGTGCTGCTTCAACAGATATGTCCTGTTGGTCGGGAAGGACTTTCCACACACTCCACAGTTTCTGACTGGCCCGTGGGCATCCCGCCAGTGCCGCTCTCTCTGGGTCACGGTGGAGAATCTCTTCGGACAGCGTGAGTCTTTGCACCAGAACATCTGTGAAACAGAATGACATATGGGCCTCTGATCATGAATTCGTTTGTGTAACATACACATTATAATATTTATTAATTAAATCCTATTTCAAAAATTGTCCCCTCCGAGTGGTATCATTTGGGAATACTTGAATTCAAACACAGCATTATTCAAACTGTTCAGCACTGAACCACATCCTACTTCATACTAATTTTAAAATGAAGCAGTTTTTTTTTTTTTAAAAATCTTTAATTGATTTGAGTGTCGTTAGCATAGTACAGTTTTAGTTTATTAGAATGTACATAGAGTTCTTGTGACTTTCCAGGCTGTTTTATTTTATAGACCACATCAGAGCATTTTTTAACGACAGTGCATGGGCCATCCCAATAGTTTTGCAATTTTGATGCATGTCCATGTTTTCGTCGTCCACTGAAATACCAGACCTTATCACCAGGACTGTATTTGGCTTGCAATCCTATGTTATGTTCGTAATTACGTTTCTGTCGGTCGGCGGCTTTATTCATATTTTTGCGCACAATATCATGTATCTCGTTCATCTTTAGTTTCAGGTTATACGAATAATCGAGTGTATTCTGTTCAGATTGTTCAGGTGATAGACCAAATAAAAGATCAACTGGTAGGGACACCTCTCGTCCAAACATCATTTTGCAGGGAGAAACTCCTGTACTATTATGACATGAAGATCGATAAGCAAGCATGACTAAAGGAAGATGTTGATCCCAATCATCCTTACTTTTAGATACATATTTTGTGAGCATAGACGTCAAAGTTCTGTTGAAACATTCAACTAACCCATTACTCTGAGGATGATAAGTGGTGGTTCTGGTCTTGTGAATGTCCAAGAGATTACAATGTTTTGAAAGACTGTTGATTCGAATTGTCGACCTTGATTGGTGTGTAACTGATAAGGCACTCCAAAGAGACAAACAAATTCATATACAAATGTTTCTGCTATGGTTTTCGCTTCAATACTAGATAATGGAAAGGCTTCAGCCCAACGGGTGAAGTAATCTGTTATGACCAAAACAAATCGATTTCCACTTTCAGTTTCCGGTAAAGGGCCAAGAATGTCAAGTGCTACTCGCTCAAGAGGAGCACCAACCTTGTATTGTTGTAATGGTCCTTTTGACTTTTTCGTGGGTGGAATTCGAGGTTGACACTTTCGACAGCTTCTACAGAAGTTTTCAACATCGTCTTTATATCCAACCCAATAAAACCTATCACGTACACGGTTTACAAAGTTTTAGACACTCCTAAATGACCAGCAGTAATATCTTCATGCAACATTTTTAGAACTTTCTGCTGCCAACATTTTGGTACCAGTAGTTGATGTTTAATGTTATTTGTTACGTCCTCCCACCATACCCAATACAGAATTCCATCTTTCAGTATGATCCGATCCCACTGAGCCCAATATGTTTTCATTTCTTGTGAAAGATTTGAAATTTCAGGCCATAGAGGACGCTTGTTTACAGTTTTCCAATCATGCAAAGCTGACAAAGTCTCATTTTGAGCTTGAGCAGCTATGATTTCTTCTTTGGATATTTTATCATGCCAATTACTACAAAATATTTCTCCAGGCGTCTCCTGTTTTTCACAACTGGAGTGCGGCTGCGCCACATTTTGAATTGAGAGTTCCTGTTTATTTTCTTTGGTGTTTAACTGACTTCTTGTAGTTACACGCATTGGAAATTTATCAGTTTCTGGATGGTCCTCTTTAGGATCACAAAAAGAATCTTTCAGTTCTTGTCATTCACAATAATTACACATCTCACATGGTCTTCTTGACAGACTTGGCATTTTGATGCTGCTTGCCAGGATGGTGAATGATTTTGAAGTCAAAGGCACTGAGAATTTCAATCCAACGAGCCATTTGTCCCTCAATGTTTTTAAATCTTAACAGCCATGTTAAAGCACCATGATCAGTTCTCACAGTAAAGTGAACTACGTATACATAATGGTGAAAGTGTTTCATAGATTCAATGACTGCAAGCAGTTCTCTACGGGTAACACAATAGTTTCTTTCAGCTTTACTGAGAACTCTACTAAAATATGCTACTACTTGCTCTCTTCCCTCATGAACTTGGGCCAAAACAGCGCCAATGCCGCATCCGCTAGCATCTGTATCAAGAATAAACTGTTGCCTGGTAGATGGATAACATAAAATTGGCGCAGAAGTAAGTGATGTCTTTAACTGTTCAAATGCAGTCTGACACTCTTCAGTCCAACGAAACTGTACTTGTTTTTCTGTGAGTTTATAAAGTGGTTTTGCAACTGATGCGAAATCTTTGACAAACCTCCTGTAATAGGAACACAGACCTAGAAAACTACGAACTTCACGTACATTTTTGGGTTGAGGCCAGTTTTTGACAGCCTCAATTTTCTTTGGCTCAGTAGAAATTCCTTTATCTGAAACTATATGTCCCAGGAATGTCACCTCTTTCTTAAAGAAACAGCATTTATTGGGAGAAACTTTAAGGCCAGCTTTTTCTATACGAGAGAGTACCTCTTTTAAATTTTTAATATGTTCATCAAAAGATTTTCCAGTCACAATCACATCATCTAAGTAAATCAAGCAGATTTTCCAGTGGAGACCATGAAGGACAAGTTCCATAAGTCTTTCAAACGTAGCTGGGGCATTACACAGTCCAAAGTTCATAACTTTAAACTCATAAAGTCCACATTGTGTGGAAAAGGCAGTCTTTTCTCGGTCTTCTGGAACCACTTCAACTTGATTGTATGCACTGGCAAGGTCAAGGATTGAGAACCAAATGGATTCCCTAAGTGCGTCCAGAGAGTCATCAATTCTCGGCAAAGGGAAACAGTCTTTGCGAGTCAAACTATTTAAACGGCGGTAGTCAACACAAAGGCGAGGTGACTTGTCCTTGCGTTCTACTAGTACAATTGGAGCACTCCAAGGACTCTTGGATGGTTGAACTATACCCTGATGCAATATCTCCTGCACTTCGGCTTCGACAATCTCTTGTTTGGAGTGTAGTAGTCTCCTTGGGGGTAATTTTACAGGCGTAGCATTATCTGTATCAATCTTATGCTGTACTAGATCTGTTCTTCCTAGATCTTCCTTTGTTTTTGCAAAAACTCTAACATGATCACACAGCAGTCTGTGCACTTCTTTCTGTTGATGCTTGGTTAGATTTTCTTTGCAACTCGCCCACAACTCGGCTAAATGTTCTGGAAGGGTAATGTTGAAATCGTCGTCAGCTGTCACATCAGGGTTACCGAGATCAGTTGTCAATGGCTCTTGTATAGGGTCTAATGTAACAATTTTGTCAATCATGGAACAAGAGGCTACAGTTGTACATCGATAAATTCTGCAGGGCTGATCAGAAATATTTACTACATGTATTGGCACTTTTCCAGAACTGGGATCCACTACAGATCTTGCAACAAGAACACCCTTTTCTGAAAGCTTTGAGTTGTCAGCTTCAATAACTGCCATCGTTGAATATCCAAATTTACCGTCAATTTTTTGCTTGAACAGTACCAGCCGGAACAACAACACTCTCCATGATGGTAATTCTACACACTCTTGGTAAATCACTTTCAAGCAAACACTGCACTGAATTTCCACCTATAAAGAGTTTACTTTCCGCTACATCAATTTTTGCACTCATATTCAAACAGAAAGTCATAACCCAACACAATGGGTGCTTGAATATCGGCAATGACAAGTCTATGATGGAACACTTTTCCAATGATTTTAATAGGTAGGGTAACACAACCTTGTATGTGAATTAAACCCCCGTCTGCCATTTTAATTTGAAAATTCTCGTTTTCGACAGATGGTCGAATTTCTTCTGGAATAGCTAGAAACTGGTTTGGATGCAACACAGAAAGAGTAGATCCCGTATCCAACAAACACAAAAGTTGAACACCACAAATTTCAGCTTCAATATAAAGACCATTATTTCAATGTTTGGAACATATATCTTTTATCCTAGATATTGGCCCTTCGTTACCACCAGCTGAAGCTTGGGCCGGTACTTCAGCTAATTCACATTTCCCTGGGATTCATATGACGTGGAATCAGCTCTATTGTTTCCCCGATGAGAACTTGGTCCATTCCTGGAATCGGCCTGTACACCTTTCATATTACGTAGAGGGTTCTCTTTCTTCCAGTGGCCTTCCTGATGACAGTAGTGACATTTTCCTTTTCGCTGATGGGCTCCTCGACGTACGCTGTTATTGCTCTTGCTGATTTGGTAGTTACTGTGTTGGCTAGAGTCATGTGCACCTGCTTTCTCCAAGGCGTCCAGCCTAACGGAAATATCCTTCAGAAGCTTTCCAACTTCCGAAACCTCACCAACTCTGGGCCCTGAGTTGGTGTCAAAACTGGCTCCTTCCGGTTCAGTATCCTGCATCCTCATTGTGTGTGGCCTCACCCCGAGTTTCACCTTCTGTCTGGATCGGAAGGACTCAAACTCCAAAGCCAGATGAGCTGCGTCATCCATGGACTTTGGTTTTCCCTGATGCACTGCCCACTCCATTTCTGGATCATTAAGGGGCACCTAGAAAGCAGTCCCGGGCCAACTGCTCCCTAACTCCTACTGGTGCTGCTGGATATGCCTTGTTCGCTAGGCATTTCACATCTTGCGCTAGCTCGTTCAGTGACTCCCCTCGCTTATGTTGATGGTGCTTCATTTCAAGTCTGTAGAGCTCTGACTGGTTATCGGGTTCAAAGCGCGCAGCAAGGGCTGTAGCCAAATCATGGTAATTCCTTCTCAGTTCATGACTAAGGTCACTCAAAACAGTCTGAGCACTTCCCCTCAGACTGACTGCTAATTCGAGGGCTTTGTTTTTATCGTCCCACCAGTTTAGTCGACTAACCATCTCAAAGTGCACATGGTAATCCCTCCAACTGGAAGTACCATCATAAGTAGCAGGCTGTCAACAGCAGGGATAGAAGTCAGCAGGAATATGAGCTTCATCCTCTCTTCTTTGCCTGGATATACGACCGCGCACCTCCCTTGGTGGCTGTCTCATATTGTTCTGAAAGTTACTATTGACATTTTCACACGGAGAAGAATATTGTTCGTGTCTATCACCAACACATCTGGAACTATCTCCCTCACCATGATCATAGATGGCGCAATGATGCCGTTCTTGTTCTTTTCTGCGAAGTTCTTCCACCTCCTGACTACACAAGTTAATTCCTCCCTTATAGCTGACAAGACCTCATCCTCACTTATAGTTTCATATTCAGCTTCATTAACCACCTCCCGATCTGGGTCGCTAGGACTTTGATGACGAATTAAGACTTCCCCACTTGGTGACGCTGGGATCATATCTCGGGAAGGTGGGAGACACATTCCACTGGCAGGGTCCCATCAGCAGGTGATGATTCCCTTGACGACATCCTGAATCAAAGTCTGTTGATGCACTTAATGAAGATACTGCAAGCACTGATTCAGCAATCCTCAACGCTGCCACCAAAAATTGTAACGTTCCAAGCTTTACTTCAGTACAAGGTCAGCTTTGACTAGATGTCAACTTGGGATTTTAATCACAAGACAGGAAAGCTATTTAAATTTCAAGAATTTAATAAACGCTAATAATGGTGGATATTAACTGTACAATATGAACGGACCAATAATGAAATCGTAATGTTTCAGTCAAAACTCTGAAATAGGTCCAAACGAATTGATAATACCTAAAATTCTTTCTTTACATAAATGTGTGGCTCAGTGTAAAGTTAAGAAAGGACCTAATAAAATAATCGCTGGAAAACGATTAATGTATTTCTCAGGGAAAAGTACAACCCGAAACAAATTGAATTATAATAATAATAATGAGGACTTTGTATAGCGCCTAATCTTTAGAAGCTCTAAGCGCTTTACAACATTTGACAACACTTAAAAAAACATATATAATGATATGATTACAAAATTAAAAACAAACACCATAAAAGTAGAAAGAGAAAATATGCTGTAAATATTTAAGGCAAGGATACATTATTAGGTCTTTAAGTCTGTTCTTGCAGTTGAAATAGGTGAGTTTTAAGAGCGCTCTTGAATGAGATCAATGTTTCTTTGTGTCTAAGTGCAGTGGGCAATTCATTCCACATTGCTGGGCCCTGGTATGCAAAAGAGCGTTGTCCATATGATTTCATCTTCATAGTGGGAATAATGAGAATATGAGTGTCAGAAGAGGAGCGTAAGCATCTTGCAGGTGTGCACACATGGGTGAGGTCAGATAGGTATGTTGGACTGGAGCCCGTCAGTGAAACGTAGCACAGAGAACAAATTTTGTGTTTAATTCTGGATCATATGGATAGCCAAAGTAGGGTACAGAGCAGGGGAGAGGCGTGCTCTGATCGTGGTACTCTAAGGATGATTCGAGCAGCTTATTTTGAACTTTTTGAAGTTTCTGAAGTAGATATTGAGACGAACCAGACATAATTGAGTTACAATTGTCCAGTCTTGAAAGTACTACGGAACACACAAGTGTTTTAGTGGCATCAACTGAAAGATACTTGCGAATGGAGCTGATTCGTCTCAGCTCAAGATATGCAGCCTTGCATATGTTCATGACATGTTGGTGCAATGAGAGAGTACTGTCGAGAGTGACACCGAGGTTTCGTACTGACTGCGTGAATTTAATGTTGGTGTTGCTGATATTTATTGTCTGAGGTAAAGGATGTGAATGAGAAAGTCTTTGTGTTGTAATCAGAATGGCTTCAGTTTTATCATCATTCATCTGCAGCTTGTTACATGTCATCCATGATTTCACATCGGAAATGCACCTCTCTACGCCTTGGATGGTAGCTTCAACTTCAGCTGGATGGCTAGATTTGTATACTTGGGTGTCATCAGCATACAATTGGTGAGACACTGGATGATGATCTATGACACTTGAGAGTGGCTGAGTGTATAGAATGAAGAGAACAGGTCCAAGAACAGACCCCTGTGGAACACCACAGCATAGATCAACTGGGCTGGAGTGTTTTCCATTTGCGGACACAATTTGTGTCCTGTTGACCAAGTAGGACTTGAACCATAGTAAGGCCGTATCATGAATGCCAAATACATGCTGGAGACAGTGAAGTAATATATCATGGTCTATAGTGTCAAATGCTGCAGACAAGTCAAGAAGAGTGAGGACTGTAATCTTTCCGCCATCCAAAGCAGAGAGAAGGTCATTGACTACTTTCAGAAGAGTAGTTTCAGTACTGTGGCAAGGGCGATATGCAGACTGTACATTGCTAAAAAAGACTGTTTGAATTCAGATGAGATACAAGTTGGGATAGAACAACTTTTTCTAAGATTTTTGACATGAATGGGAGATTAGAAACTGGGCGGTAGTTCTTTAAATCATTATGGTCGAGTGTTGGTTTCTTCAGCAGAGGCTTTACAATGGCAGTTTTGTAAAATGATGGGAATTCCCCAGTTGAGAGAGAGGTATTAATAACATCAGTTCGTGAAGGCAGTATTGGATCCAAGCACTCTAGAAGCAGTGACGTCGGAATCGGATCCAGTTCACATGACTTTGGTGCACTCTTCATCACGATTGTACGTACTAAATCCATAGAGACAGGTTCAAATGCTGCTAACGGTTGCCGCTGAAATTCTGTATCGCAACTGTATGGTGACGACGAGTCAACTGAAATTGTGTTGTCAAGTTTATCTCTGATGGTTTGTACTTTGTCAAAGAAGAAATTTGCAAACAGGTCCGGAAGGTCGACTAGAGAGAAGGTAGCTGGAAGTGGTGTACATTTGTTCCTTGACATCAGCTTGTTAGTAATCTCAAATAGCTCTTTGCAGCTGAACTTTCCATGATTTTAGTACTGTAGTGGGCTGATTTAGCTGCATGGACTATGTTTGTGACATTCTTCTTAGCGGCATCATAGATCTGCTTATGAATAGTGAGTCTGGTGGAAAGCCAAAGCCTCTCAGCTTTACGGCGGTCTCTTTTAGCAGTGCGAAGCTGGTCCCTAACACTGCTATACCACGGAGAACACTTCTGAATTGCTACTCTGCACTTGGTTGCTGGGGCATGTTTGTCGAGCAATGAACGCAGGCAGTTATCAGGTTGTTCTGCTGTAGTGGGTAAGCTAGTTGTTAGGTTTGCTTGGATGTCATGCATTAGTTTGGTTCTGTTTATCATACGGAGGTTTCTCTTAGTAGCGAATAAAGGTGGAGGGTTAGGGACTGATACGTCAAGATGGCATATAATGCAGAGGTGATCTGATGAAAGTTCGTGGGACACCAGGGAGGACTGAAGAATATTATCATCAGGTCTGTAAAGAATCCAGTCTAATATGTGACCATGTTTATGGGTGGGTTGGCTAACTGACTGTTTGAGGTTGAAAACGTGAATGGAATCTAGGAGTTTCGATGTGCATGGGTTTCCAGGACAGTCAAAGTGAAAGTTGAAATCTCCAAGAATAATCAGGTTGCCACCTATCGAATTTCCATACTCCAGGAGATTCGGAAACTGCTCCAAAAAGAGAGATTCTGTCAGCTTGTTTTTTCTACTAGGAGGAGGGCGGTAGAGGCAGAAAAAATGGACTGACCTTTGTTCCAGTGTGAGTGTAGTTTGGACTAGTTCAAACGATGTGTGGTCGAAATTGAAAGTTGTTGTGTAGTTAAGACGGTTGATCATGGAGGTCTTTGCGATGACAGCAATTCCACCTCCGCGAGAGTGGCGGGGGAACGACTTGATGGAGTAACCGGTGGGTGTTAGATCCACGCACTTGGGTTCATCGCCTGATGTTTTTAGCCATGTTTCTGTCAGGAAAAAGACGTCGATATTCTGATCGTTGATAAAATTAACTATTTCTGTGCGCTTTTCCGATGGTCCTACTGATTGGGCATTGAATAATGCGATGCGCAGTGGTATCTCTTCGATAGCTGACACAAAGGTTGACGATTTAATTGGAATTTGGATTAGGTTGTCTAAATTAACGGGCCGAATTTTTAAATTTCTGCGCCGGAAGGGGCGAAAGGGAGATAACTGGAATTCTTCTTCCTGTTCTACGCCGGCCAGCTTTGAAACAACGCTTCTTTTTTCGCTTCCGTTTACAGTTATGGAATGATGAATGTAGTCCCAGATCGTTTAGTCTAGTGCACAATGTAGTGTGGAGAGCCAAGGAGTGGCCATTTAACGCAATTAATGAGGGTCCATCATAGCATAAACGGGTGGACTGGCGAGTATCACGTGATGGCGGCTTGTTCGATAACAAAGGAAGCCGCAACAGTGGAGCAAGACAGCTGAGAAAAAGTCTAATTTTTCTCGTTTCCAATACAAGAAGATGAAGAAACACATTCGAAAAGAACAGCCAGTGCATGATGAACACAATAACGCAGACGAAGACAGACAACAAGCACACAGATCATGAAAACGGCACAAAAATCCGGACAGCTGCCTCAAGCCGGTTAAGCGATAGCGGCCATCTTGAATCACAGAAAATATTGTTCCACTTTGGAATTCCGTATAAATTTCAGTGAATGTCTTTGTCAAAGAATTCGGAACGAACACATATATTTTTATGGGATAGACAATGGTTCTTTCTTTCCAGGGAAAACAATGGTTCTTACTCTGGGAAGGATAAAACAATTTTTTTTAAAAGTTGTTTACTAGAACTGCCACTGTTTCTGAATCAAGGTCAGAAATTAGATACAGTGTTTCTATTAGCATAACAGTCAGATAAAGCAGAACTGAAGTGAATTTCTGGAAACTGTCAAATCCAGTAAACAAAGTTACCTTATAACAGCATGTAATGGAATAAAAAAAATTTTAAAACTAAGAAACAAATGATTAATTAAATATACATAACAGAAGCTCAAGGTAGACTTGTACGAAAGGACAATAGTAATCCATACGCTGCAGGTGATAAATGTGGATTCGCTAATAATGGCATTATGGCATTGTGTAGCAGCGCTAGATATATCATCGACGGTAGAGAAATTGAGGAATGTCATGATGACATCGATGTTGCTACAACGATACTTGGTCTTGCAAGATACTCTGACTATTATTCAAGATCCGCCGGTCCGTCCATGATGTTCGCAAAGGAGATTACTGACCATCCTGATCACATACTGTATGATATTAGACGACCAAAAACACATCCAGCCGCTGCTGACGACGCCGATGTAGCCCCGGTAGTCGTAAGCGCTAATCCAGACTTTAACTTGTGATTTTCAACACGACGATTACAACTTGACACTCGAGGAAGATTTTGTTGGGTTATACCGCCATCACATATCTTTGGATTCTCTGGGCACGTTAGAAAAGTCATATTCGAAGCCAAACACACAGTTATGCTTGTTAAAAATTCCGACGAAGATGATGCAATTTGGCGAGATAATGCTGCAACTGATGGTAAAGTGGAACTATCAAAATTCGCACTGTGGATGCCAGCGATGACATCATCACTCGCTGAAGAACAACGACTTCTATAGTTTATGGACTCCGCTGGAAGTCAACGCTGTCATGGTTGACGATGACCACATACATAGCTGAAAGTAAAGCAGGATTATTTGCATGGCAAATAGCATCTCAACAGGGAATTGCAGTGCCACGACATGTATTTGTGGTATTTCAAAATGCTAAAAGATCAAGCGAAAAACAACAGGGGAACCCAATGTGTTTTGATAGATTAGCCGTGTCTACGATTTCGCTGAGAATAAAATGGGCATCAAGAACCATCCGAAGACATAATACTGAATTGTGAAGAAAACAATGTTGCACGTGCGTAGCACAGTCTGATGACATTCATGGGTCGCGATCAAAACGTCGATTTTAGTCTACAAATATCTCAGCGGGATTTCTCAGCGCTGTATCCGATCTATAATTTCTCGTTGGAACATCTAGATTTATTCAGGCAGGCAGTCGTAGATATACACGTGAGAGCTACTCTTGCGTCAACTGATGATTATAGAGCAATCGCTGTTATATTATCAGACAAAACAATGTTGCTCGTGTTACGTGTCTAGGCTCGTACAAAAGTAACAAGAAAAAAGTCAAGACAACAAGCTTTGTAAAATTTAACAAACTAATTTATTCCCCTAGACAAATAAGGTTAAATGAGAATAAGAACTTACGGTTTATAAATAAAATCCGAAATTAATCCAAGAATTAAAAAATATAAGTCCTATCAATGAAAAGTCCTCAATGAATCACAGTTCGAATCCCGATAAAATTCCAAGATGGAAGGCGATGACGTCGTCGATGGTCAGCTTTGTACTGATGTGTCAACAGTTTCTTTGTTGAATCAGAAAAAATAATAATCCAGTTTGGAATTCCGGATAAATCTCGATAAATGTCTTTGTCCAAGAATTTTGTAAGGAGCACTTTTATATATATATATATATATATATGTATGTATGTAATAGCAACTGCTCACTTAGCCTTGCTGTAACAACCAGCAGCAGCAGCCTTGTACTTGTAGCCATGTATATATATATATACCTCATAGCATATATATATATATACTTCAACTCAAACTGGTCACAACAAAACACCTTTGAGCTTCAAAGGTTTAAAGGCTAACTGGCTATTTCTTTTTATAACAATGAGTTATAAGACTATCTAAAACTCAAAACAGATTCCCATATGATCATGTTACCAGAACAACGTAAAAACATTACATGCCTAACATCACGTACTCTAGTATGGCCTTAGCTAAAATCAATGGTTCTTACTCTGAAATTTTAAAAAAAAAAAAAAAAAAAGTTGTTTACTCAAAACTCTATCTGATTTCTGAATCAAGGTCAGGAAATAGATACAATGTTTCCAC
This sequence comes from Megalonaias nervosa, assembly GCA_016617855.1. Classification (NCBI taxonomy): domain Eukaryota; kingdom Metazoa; phylum Mollusca; class Bivalvia; order Unionida; family Unionidae; genus Megalonaias; species Megalonaias nervosa. The sequence continues at coordinate 136,264 of JAECUM010095479.1, forward strand.
TACTGGTTGTTTATCAGGTCAAACAGAACTGAACTGAATTTCTAAACAAAAATATCAAATCCAGTAGACAAAGTTATCATTACAATAACATGTAATGGAATAAAATAAAATAAAATTTTTTTAAAACTAACAAACAAATAATTAAATTACATATACATAACACTCGAAGGCGTTGGTGGACGAATAAGAGTCATTGATGCACCAGTGGAAAATATGTAACTGGTTATAATCAGTAATTCAATCGTCCATGATATTATAATGTCATATCATCACGTGAATGTTACTCTGACTTCTGGTCAGATTAAAAAGCTGCAATCGGCATCGGCTAAGAATTCTGGAGCAACGATATCACTGAAATCAACCGTGTTCAAGGCCCAAATAAATTATCACTGACTCAACGTCAGCTCAAACACTACAATGACGCCAAACGATCAAAGACTGGAGTGGGACTTGATTTTTCTGCGGATGCCATTAGGGACAGAAAAAACAGGTGGTATATTTCCACTTTTTGCAGCTATACCAGCGCTGATTGCCACTGCAGCTCCGGCTGTTGCAAAGGCAGCTGCACTTGGTGCTTTTGGAACTGCTGACGGGATGGCATTGAAAAAAGCTATAGGGTAAGGTATGACCAGACAAAAAAGAAAGCGGAAACGAGCCGCTCGAGGATCAGGTCTATGACTACCAGGGAATCTAGCCTCATGGTACGGTCGAGGCCTGCGACTACCAGGAACATTTCGCTAAGCAAGCTTAGAACGCAACGAGTTCAAACATCTAATTTGGATTTGCTTGATGCTGCTTGTCTATTAAACATCAAATACTTCAGAGGAGTTTTCATGCGCGATCACTTACCAAAACAACAAAATCATATTGAAACTGGTATCATTAATCTCAATGGTCATTCTGGTCCAGGTGCTCACCGGGTTGCATATGATATTGATCCACGTAGTGTTGTTTATTTTGATTCGCGCCTCCAAAAGAATTTCTCGAATATATTAGCAGAATCGCTAGCGTTACACTCCGGTGTTAAACATTACCAAGACAGACATTAACAGATCCGCCGATATGCAGTGGTGAATCGCCAGCGATTCCAGATGCTATACCAAGGTCATGGACCAATGGTGGATCATCACCACATGAAGTCCTACACGCGTTCACTAGTGAACGGTATACTAGTCGTCGTTTTAAAGAGCCCTTAGTTTATAATGGTAGATATTTACGGAATATCTCGCGCTGGCGCAAGGGTTAAGAAACCCAGTGACGTTGATTTGTCAGCGTATACAACTAAAAATGAGCTCGCTGATCTTATGAACCTCGCTGGGGTTGACAGGGATGAAGTTGTTGTTTTTCAGGATCAGCATGGACGGTTAAAAACAAGCAATATTAGGTGGGTTGTTAATATCCGACGAGTTCTCGGTGCTATCACTGATAATATCCCAGTATTTACTGATGGTGGAAGAATCAGAGACTAAAGGGTATCAATCGCGACGATCAGAAACGAGATCCGCATTGAGGTCAGTAAAACTGGTGATACAATGACCGGCGAACTTAATATGAATAACAATAAAATCGTTCTCTTGAGAGAGCCAGCGTCTGACAATGATGTTACAACGAAGAAATACGTGGACGTTCAGCGACACTGCAGTTAGTGATAAATTAGCCACGTTGCGAGCTGAGTATGATGTTCATGTAAATATGTTTACAAATCTTGCAAACTTTCAGAAGTTCGATAAAGTCACTGATAATTTCTTTGGAAGTCCAATGGTCGTCAGTATAGGGCTCGCCGAAATTAACAATCGGATCGCCCAATTCGCTAGCGAATCGACCAGCATTCAAACGTCAATTGACGCTATCAACAAAACTATCGCAGATATATCAAGTGGAATCCCTGACGTTGCTAATCGTATCAGAAGGATTGAATATCATCGACACGCATACGACAAAGCAGAAAAAATACCGCACATTATCAGCGACATATGTGATATCGCCAGTGATAGTAGTCGGCCTTGCTGTACTCGCCTGTGCCGCTGGTATTCTTAATATCGTAGCAAAAAACAAATATCGACGTGGGCGACTGAAGAATTACATGAACATACAGCAGCGCTATCAACAGTGTCACACTCCCATGAGCGACTATCATCGCTAATATTAATGGGGCTCGACGATTCAATGATATCCGATAGTGAATTCGCAGAAATGAACAAGATCTATTATGACGTGTGTAATCCGACTGTAAGCACTCTGAGCGCCAGCCCTCAGTGTTAACACTCCGAGCGTTAACATTCAGAACGCTAGTGTTTCATTAGAATCAGTGTAAGTAATAATGACAGACCAACAACAGCTCAGCCGCTAACTACTAGAACAAATTGCCACGATGATATCAGCGACGTCAACGGAACCAAACTTTGATATTTTCTTCGCTACACCGATAAAGGCACAAATAGGATCCAGCGGTCTCTTGAAATCGCGCTTGCACAACTGCGAGTCTATAATAGTTAGCCAAATATCAGATTAAAGTCTTTTGGTGGATTAGCAGCAAATAATTCCATCGTATTCGCTTATAAAAATAAACCCGACGAAACTCTCGACTGGACCGTGGATGGCTTGCCGACTGGGAGTTATCAAATCGAACAAATCAACGATGAGTTTCAAGGCAGAATTAAATGTATCACAGGCCGAGAATAAAAATTGCTATAACTATACACGAGTCAACGTTATCTGCCGCCATAGAAATATCAACACAAGAGTACGCCGTCGATATATATAATTCATCGATTAGAACCGTACTTGAATGGCCGTTGGTAGCACCACAAACTCTGCGATCAACACCACGGACGCGCGCGCATTTTATATAAACACCAGATTATCGGACTGGCCTATTATGGCATTATATAGTAGCACGCGAGTCTATTTTTGGGGGGCGCGAAGACACTACGTGCTGTTGTGCCCCCCCCCTTCTATGTTAACAGTATATTACTTCCCAGGTGCAGCCCCGGCCCTAGGGCAAAGCGAACGAGGCAACCGCGCTTCTCTGCAATGCAATTATTTTGCTTGGGGCCCCGCGCTCATCGCTTGCTGCCTTGGGCCCCGCACATGTTAGGGCTCGCCAACCACTGACACATTCAGCATATCATAATTCAACATCATTACGGAAGAACGACCTACAGCAGCTGTTTTCGAATTACGTAAATGAATATCCTAACGACCATCTGCAACGACACAACATCTGAACCAAGTACGTGCCGACACTGAGACCAGCGCATTATAGAAACAGTGACTTATCCGGATCGTACAGCTACTTATTTCAGCCGGGTATCGTTGTATAAAGAATCATTTCTCAATAATTATGCGATTACAGAGCTGGAATTGCCAACGTTGCCATTTTTGTTCTTTAACAGTGCTACTGCTTCTATGAGTGAGGATATGCCATTAACAGTGATTACTGTTTGTTTTTTAGAATGAGAAATTTTCATCAGTCTCGAGAATCGAACTCAAAATTTCACATGTTGTGTGTGGGATTCCATTACCACTACACCATCGACCGTTCTTCGGTTATAAGTGTTCGGAAGTTATATATAACAATAACAGTAGGCGCGGACGTTAAATCAATAACACTAATCATTTTTATTTTGATTCATAAAATCATTTCAGACCCGAAGATACATGAAACTATTGCACGCGCAACTGTTTTGATTTTTTCTAGCAAACAAACAACACGAATATCACTTCCTTGTAGATCACCGGAAGCGAATGAATCGTACTGGTTTACAACCTAGACCGTAGGCCATAAACAGTTCAACGGTCCAACCCTCTTTGATTTTGGCTTGTTTTGAAACTTGTAAGGACACACACAGACACACGAAATCAGTCTCCGGTTGACAGTTTCCTCCGCGCGAATACACATCATAAGATATTAAACGCGAAATCTACTCCGTCACACGGTTTCAAAAATAGCACTGGGAGGGGGAGTTTATCAAGGACGAGCAGTTATTGTCTCGTACTGTTTATTCACAACGGAGTTATCTCCCTTTGTATCACGGAATAAAGCAAGAAAATAATTTGGTATGCCTTAAGAACAATTTGATTAATTAACTTTGTAGATGCATACAGAATTACCAAGGTGGTTCATTATTTTTTTGTTTTGTGTGACTGAACAATGCATGCATTTCGTTTTTTTGTCTGTATTTACAGGAGGCTTATTGTTCTGTGCGACACAGTGATTGCTTGGATCTTGTCAGGGAGTGTCAACACTCTTTACTTGCAACTACAGCCATAGGGGTAAGTGTTAAATTTTATACAAATCCAATTTGTAAGTATATATTTATAGTTTAAATGCCTTCCTTCAATTTACTGCCTTCATTTGTAATTCTTCGGGTTTAATACACCAGAAAAACTGTTGGTCTGTTATACTTTATCGCTAAGGGCTTTATTTGACATAAAACAATTTAGTAGCTTGTAATTATGGATTTCTTCTCTGTATTTTGTTTATTCCTTGTTATGACCAGCTTGATTTATTTATAGCTGTCTGTCTGTATGGATGGATGGATAGACAGATCGGCTAGAAGAACCAGGATGGCGAGGCTATTTTCCCTAGTGTGGCAGTGAAGCCATTTCAACCGACAGTGTATCTCTTTCATGATGGGAAGTGTTGAATATGGACGTATAATTCTGGAGAAGGACGAGGAGTTGTGATGTAAATTTTCAACTGCTGAATAAGGAGCATTACGTTGTGTAATGTATATAAGGATACGTGGTTGTGAACCATATTTAATTTTCTTTGTATCGCATGGTTGTTTGAACTATACTTAATTTACTTTGTGGCGTATGGTTGTGTGAACCATACTTAAATTTTGACTGTATCATATGGTCGTGTGAACCATACTTATTTTTCATTGGTATCATATGGTTGTGTAAACGATACTTATTTTACTTTGTATCGTACGATTGTGTGAATCGTACTCATGTTTGTTTATTTGTATCGTATGACTCTATAAATACACTGCTTATAGTCCCTCTGTGGTAGTGAGATATTGAAATCTGATTCGCTGATTATTCCTCAATCGTGCTGAATTATTTTATGCCCTCAGCGACACGTCGTATTGAAGCCTGGCAAATACCAAAATATCTTCCAGCTGCATTTATTGCTTGAAATACTCTCTTCACCTGTCTTTGGATTTACAGATCTAACTTGCCGTGGATCTTTATTGTTTCTTCCCGTTTCGCCCTTCGGACAATTTTGGCTTCGCTTAATAGTTTCCAGATTTTCCAAAGAATTATTACATATATTACGGTCAAGGTGATTGACGACGAAACCGTCGATGATCAAGCCATTAAAACACTCATAAACAAATCGATACAAGAGATATTTTCCCCCCAGCACAAAACCTGAGATAACCGACTTTATTAACAGAACCAATCGGTCTTCGCCGTCGACGGTTCCTAATCACACCAGCACGCGATGCCTCATAATTCTTAATGATGAGATGTGCTCTGAATTCACTGACGTCGTTTTCTTGCTCCATTTGTAAAAATAGGTATCATTTGTCTAAATTATAATTTTATATCACTAAGAAAAAATATTAACGATTACTCGAATTGCTTTGCAATCGGTTTGCTTTGAATAGATCACGAGTGATCCGATTACTTAAAAAATCTATGAGATAGGTCTCTAGCGTCCTTTATTGGACCCGGACCACTGCTAGCAGCCGGATCGCCAGCGATCTGACCACTAGTTGTCTGGCCATCAATTTTTTTCTGTCATAATACCGTTCTAGCGCTCTGTATTTTCTGCCACCGCACGCTACGCAGAGTTGTTTGGCTCCACTCCAACCCCACATTTCACACATGGTTTTAGCCCTAAACTACTCTGTTCAACACTCTGCCGATGATAACCGGAGAAATCGGAGAAACAAGGTTCTGAGCACGGGGTTGTTGATCCAATCATGAACCATTTGCAACTATATTTTTCTCGTAAAGTCATTGTATACTAATCTAGATTGACGTTTAATTAAAAGATATATTTGCCTTAATTATATAATGGAGGAGTTTGCAAGATTATCTGCGATCAAGCCTTCGAACTCCAGGTTCGATCTCGACAGATTAACGAAGAGCCCTATCGATCTGCAAGTGCCAAAGCGATTACTCACTCATACCCGCAAGGTCAAGAACGAGTTCTGGGTAGATGATGCAGCGCATATGTGGTCAACATTCAGAATAAAGCAAGATGATATCTTCATCGATGCTACGATGAGCGACCAACGAGCAGCGACAATTATCTATTATCTAGCCGGATCGCTAGCCATCTACGGACGAAGATACTTTTCAGAATAAAATTTATTGTTGCAGTCAGTGGCGACGCTGACATAACTTGGATTATCCGTGATAACATGACCCTGTTCAGGAATCACAACGCAACTAGAGTGTTGTCGTGTTAGATAGAAATTCTAGGCCGGGGATGCTGACTGGTTTTGACAAACCATACTACGAGCGTGCATACCCTGTGACCGCAGTCGTCTACGCGATTTATTTTCAAAAGAACCCGATATCGATGCTCTTCAACCGATGAGGAAGATCAATGCTCTTCTAAATTGTGTAGCCGAGAGAATCACAGAACACTTCATATACGCGTTACGAGGAAATGGTCTCACAAATCTGCGACGCGAAACAATAAACGAGTGGGCGGAGGGAGTCAGAGAGCGTGGAGCGGCGAAAAGTGATATCGCTGAGCTGGAAAAGAATTTAAAATTCCCAATAGAGGTATGAACAATAACCAACGAGATCTTGTACACAACTAAGTAGCAATCGAGGGTTCTCCGATAGTAGCAATTGACCACAACGCTCACCCATGGACACCGAATATAACAATATTTCCACGAGAAAAGCGGGTTAAATATTACTGCGGTGATATTCTTGAGTGCGTATGTCATTAAACGCGACCCTGTGTCGGTGTGGTTGTTTGAGAGTGCGGACTGTGAACAGTCCTATTGCATGCAATCCAACAACAATCATGGATTTGATCAATTCGTGCTAGCATCTGGTGAACTCTATCGTACTGAATCTCTTCATGATCAAATGACCAAGGTTGCACTGAAATACACAAACGGCACAGATCTAGTTAAACAATTGCTGAATAATTGTTTTACTATTCCTCTGTCGTTGCTCACTTTTGCCGGCAGAAAAATTCATGGCGACCAACACCTCGAGAATTTCTTGAGGATATTCAGCTCTCATGTGTTGAGTATGGACACGGCGGTCTCTGGAATACTAAATATGATTATCGCGACGTCATTTCGGTTGATATGGTTGCGTGTTATTCCGGAAGCTTTCTCGGATGAAATGACTCGAGTTGCAATAAACGGCGAGCTGCAGGTGGATTTGGATATAACTGGATTTCCAGAGGTTGGATCATTCAAATTTGCTGAGAATATTCATCAGGTCATCGTTGTCTGGTTTAGTTGTCTTTTTAACGAACCAAATCAAGAGTTAAATCCCATGGACTACTGTGCGAAGAATAAACCTGGATGGGCTCAAATATTGCTGCTGAGATATATGCTTGATGCCAAGATATTGTTATCGCTGACAATCGGTGAAGCAATAATTTCGTATAGACGTCATTCCGAGGCTTGGATGCCAGAACCAGAAAGCAATGACAGCAAGGATATATCATTTGCAAAAGATATCGGTCGAAATATCATTGGTAAATTTACAAATGGAGCCCCATCGGGTAATAAACGACGTTGTACAAGATTGATCATCGATGACGCAGAACTCACTTCATAATTGCCGATATGACAAAGAAAGGTGTATTGATGAGCAGAGAACTTGTGAATGCACCAGATGGAACAAAGCTAGGTACCCTCGTCAGCTACTATGATGGTGATTCGCCGCAGTTTATTCATTTAAGATCTTCGATGTTGGCAAATGTTTCGATAAACCTTTTATCGATGATCAACCGATTTCCTAAGGATGCTATTAGAGTCGCTTCGGATTCATTTTATATGGCGGGTCAAAGGTAACGCTGCTAGATAAACTTGTGACGAGTACAGGTGAAGCTCCCGGGGCACAAGTGCCCTGGGGGTACTGGCAAATAAAAAACGAGATGATTATTCTGAGTCTGCAGACTACAAACCTGTTCCCGGGTACTACAAAAATGCACAGTTGTCGAAGCCGTCCGGGGCACCATCAGTGTATGATCCTGTATCGCGACATAAAACGGTGTATCTTAATGGCCCTGGTGGTTCTGGTAAAACTACACGCGCGTTAAAATTGTTTAGGGATTCAGATATGATAGTAATAATCCCAACTCATCGACTTACCAGGGAGATGAAGCAGCGAGGTGTTAGGTCTCATTCTTATCAAAGTGTCTTTCGATGGTGCGGTGATGCGTGGACACCCGAGCGTATGGGTGAGAAATATATTCCTAGAATCGACATCTGGGATGAGATATGCACGGTACCCAAGAACACCTTAAAAATGTTTCTTGATTGGTTATCGATGGGATTCGTTCACACCACGGCGATTATCATGTGCGGTGATCATGGTCAACCACCACCCTTTGTCGGAGAATCACCACATAGTTGGTTAAAAGAATCCGTAGATTATTACGATGAAATGTTATATGACCACATTGCCGCTGACGAATTGCTGAGAGAGCTAAAAGTGCTAATACGACTACAACCTGACAGGATTCAATGCGAGATAATGCGTGCTGTAATTCCAGAGACGACGATTGATGATTTCTTGAACCTATGGCGGCCTAGCGATGTTATAGTCGCATCTCGGAAAATAGTTCGTGATTCACTTCAACGTAAATTATTCTCACTTCACAGAGTAATATTTCCAAATCTACGTGTGCCTTGATGTTATCGTTCAGCAGATTCCCGTCAACAGAATATTAACGTTGAGATTCTCGGGTCCAACGAAAAAGAAAAGCTCTTTCTTAATGATATTGTTCTTGCCCCTGTGGGTGTTGTCGAGAAAGCGCTAGCGGAGATATCGAGTGATTACAAATCGTAATGGACTCTGGGATATGCTATAACCATTCATTCGTCACAGGGACTAACAATCGTAGATACAGATATCTGGATAGTCGATGATCGCATCGAATGGTCAAATTTAGTATACTTAGCAGTATCGAGGGTTACAAAAATGTCTCAACTACGGAGAGTTATCATACATAACTGCAAGATGGCTGACGAAGATAATCAAGTTCAGAAAACCAGCGATGCAGCGTTTTACACTGTGAGAAGAAAATTAGCTGGTTATCAGGGAAATGACAAAGAGCATAAACACGAGTTGAAACAACGACAAAACAATCACTGTGCGTGCTGTAACACAGTAATGTTGTGGCAGTATTCGTCTAATGATCCACGACATTTACCGTGGACAGACTCAATAGTAGTCTCGGCCACACACGTGTGAATGTGATGCTGACCTGTCTTGAATGTAACCGACGTCGGAGCGCAAGCCCCTCGGAACAAGTTCCGGGAGCTGGTGCTTTGATTTGCTAGAGAATCCATGCTGGTGGTAATTGTGTATCTTCAGGAATTACTTGTAATTATTCATGGATAAATCCACGCTGAGGGGCCGTTGAATCTGGTCTGTAGATTGCAGGCCTGCCAATAGATCTTTCCACGTTGGAGAAACTTGTATGTGTGGTTACACTCCAGATCGGATCAGTTGCTCTTTTTATATCGCCTTCAAGTTCACCAGGTTCATATCAATACCTGACCGTCACGTTACCGAGTACCGGTAAGAAAGAGTCATATCGCTGGCGCGCACGCACGCTCACTGGCATGTGTTTCTTCGATATTGCGTTGATGGGTTTCATTGAATTTCCAAGCGTAACTTCGTTGTTTAGCGCAGCTTTTACGTGAGGTAGTTTTGCAACCCATTCACCAGATCTCGTGTCCGTGGACATTTCCAGAGCATACTGATATCGAAGCAGTCGCTCTGCAAGTGTTCGATTAAATAGTTCAACGATTGCTTGAGCACGATGTAACGCGGTGTGTCCTCGTCTGATTTCACATTGTGTTGTTTCATCAGCGATGTTACTGCACCAAGAAATTCTTAGCCAGGATCAACCTGTAGCAACTGTGGCCATCGCAGGCCGCCATGCAGCCCGGATCCGCGTTGATAAGTTCGTTCAAACGCAGCTGAAACTTAAGTTGTTGTTAAACTTGACAGCGGCTCTGCTTCTTTGTATCTGCTTGCAACGTCGACGACAGTCAACGCGTATTTGTATGTGCGAGAACGACGTCTACCATTTATAACAGCATCATGGGGCAAGAACAAAATATCTGCCTAGTGAACTTCGTTGGGCAAGCTGACATCAAACCGTCCGTACCGAATTGATTTAGGTGGTGGTAGATAAATTTGCCATATTGCCTGTCGGGCCAACCAATCTGCACAAACAACGCGTGTGACACCTGCCGCATCAACGAGTTTACTAATCGCTGCTCTGCCTCTCCAGTATTCTCTTGGGCTATAATAAATCGACTCCATGTCATAATTATCGGCGATTAATTGCCAGCTGCCAGCTCCTACTGCTAGTTTACCACTCATTCCCGATCTTATCAACCAGCTGGCGAGTGATTCTCTGAGAGATTTCAGCATGTGAGTCAACTTGACGTCTGTGATATGTCGATGTTGTAGATCTCGTTGCTTATACGCGATGTCACGAGTATGGCATGCTTGATCGATCGCATTTATTGGATGCTCTCCTGGTTTTGGATGATTATCTTTTGTCGAGTCGGATATCAAGTCGAGTTCCAGGACCACAATAATTATACCCCTGAACATGCTTCTCACCATGATACCTAGCCCATGGCAATTTCCCGAGTGCAGCAGCAATATCACCACCACGCGCTACTTGCGATGACGACACAAATTTGTATAGTTTTGTACCAAATTTTCCTCACTTGCCGGTAAGTGCACGTCGACGTTTCTTTGTCGTCGTTGTTGTTAGCGCGCTGGTATCGGTGAAACCTTTGCATTGAACACAATATAAATTCATCTACCTTATCATATTTGTACTAATATGAATGTTATTGATTTTTCTGCAACACTAGCGCAAGAACCAGTCAAGCACCATCCGGCATTGCCAAACTGCATTCAATTAATTATCTTCGGACCATCTAGGTATGGTAAAACCCAGTTGTTACTTAACCTAATAATGAGATGACTTTAGTGGGACAAACTTTATTTTGTGGCACCATTGGTAGATGATAGCGATGCTATAGTGTTCTCAAGGAATTCAATGAAAATGCAAAGTCGTTGGTGGAGGACGGCAATGACATTATTGACTTTATCACCGACATCGATGATATTCCGTCGGTTGAAGATCTTAATGGCGACATTAAAAACCTCGTATTATACGACGATGTTATGCTCGACAAACAGACAAATCCAGCCCGGATAATTTCACGAGGTAGACATAAAAACACCTACGTTATCTACGTCACACAACGATACATTCAGATTCCTGAAGTCATCAGAGATAACTGCAATCTTTTGGTTGTCTTCAATGGCGTTGATACACACACGCTGCGAAATATCCATCAGACTTGGCGTTCCGGCGACATGAATATAATTAGATTCAAAAACTTCTTTGTACATGCGCACATGGAGTCACATGTCTTTATTACAATCAATCTACATGATCCTTGGTCACTATATCGCATTGGTCTGAATAAAATGTTTGGTTGAGAGATCTATCGTCGGCAGCTACTATTTTTCTGCTCGTGGCCAAGCACCCGGCTGTAAACACCCGTCGCAAGCAACGGCACAGACAATCAACGACGATCTACCACCGGTAGTTCACCGATCGTCTACAGCAGCAGGAAGGGGCAGCGCGCGGGTCTACGAGCCTCCGGACTGGTTAGATGCCTCAATTTATCATTCCAGACCTTGTATGTCCATTTTTGTCTCGTTCTCTAAGTGGGTTCTCTAATTCTTAGACCTAATGGTCTGTCCAGCCTCCTTGCTGCAGTCTGTTACAGTACCATGCCATGGTTTCTCACAACATATGTTTTGCCTGGATGATATAACCTGCTTCTAAACCAATCAGACCTTAATTCCGCCCCATTCGCTTCGAGGACAATCATTAATTGTCCAGTTGTATTACTATTTAGAAGAAGACACAGTATTGATTTGCATGTATTTAACTGGTCATCAGCACGTACATGATTAGTACTTCAGTATGATAAGAAAATAATGATTATGTAAATCTGATGAAAAACCCACTTATTACTTATACTTACTCGTCCGATATTATCTTATTATAGAGCCGAATTCTGTAAATATCTATGTCAACAAACCAGGGAATCGTCCATAAAAAAAGGATAAGCCAGTTTTCGGCACCTGTATCATATGCAATATATACTGTTTATGCACGTACAGACACGTACCTTGAATGTAAGCTTTTATCACGTGTTATACGAAAATCAATTTTTTAATTTAACAGGAATAATGTCTTTCTTACATACTGGTTCAACATTCTAAGTCTCTGTTGGCAAAACTTAGACTCGCACATGCTTAAAACCAGTTGCTAATCAGATACGTGTAGACCTATAATAAATACAGTGACGACAGGCTCTCAAAGAATATGTGCCGTCATTAAAAATATCTTAATTTTAAGTCGTACTGACGCGAAGTAGAGCTAATATTTGATCTAGCTTAATTTTTATTTTGCAATGTCGTTATTAATAAGACGTTAAATCGTGTTGTACGTTTTAAACAAATATATGGCATATCCAGCCTGAAACAAAGAACTCCATTAGATGAAATGAACTGAAATCATCATAAAGAAAATAAAATGAAAATTTTATTAAAAGGAAAAATAATGAGGAATAGCACAACAGAAATTACATTAGGTCTGTATTTAATAGTCAAACCTTGCGAAAGGATTCGGTATATTTAAAACAAGAGAAAGACTGAATATATAAATAATTCTAAATTTTTACACCGTGCAGTAAATGATTTAATGTAAAACATTAGCCACATCAAACATTTTACATATATGCAAGGCAAATTTGAATTAACATGCTATCCAAAATGATGTCTATTTTAGAAACTTTTTTATGGATACTGTACCAGGATCATATAGGGACATTTATAAATCATCATATTTAAACTTCTGGTGTTGATTAAATCATTGATTTTTGATCTCGTTTCTTGACAAATGAAATTAATCGATTGATTATGTATTTGACAATAAAATTCGATTTGCTGCTGATGAATCATTTTAATTTGAAATTGTGATTGGGAATTTCTACTTGGACAACCCGATGCTTTTATTGAGAAACTCGAATGCTCAGTCTGGTTGTTTAGTGGGAAACCATGTTTTTTTTTTAATGTTCTACACCTTAAACGCAGGTTTAATCCATCACGTCAATACTTGCATATTTATCATCGATCTCCAAAGCATACCTCTTTTTCGTTTGACATTGTTCTGGAAGCAGAGAGGAAAGCATCTTCCAGAAAGTGTCATTTTGCAAGATCGGTTAGAGATATCTGTCAGTTCCTTTACTCCTTTTAACGATGAATAACTTTGCCTGGTGTACAATTAGGGCTATATATATTCCGACGACGATGGAAAGGATATTCTGTGTCAAAGCGAATAGATGATATATATATATATATATATATATATATATATATATATATATACATATACATACATACATACATACATACAACATACATACATACATACATACACACACACACACATACAAACATACAAGAGCACAATATGTTCGTCCTTTGCTTCTTACATCATCACTCAATCATCTTGAAAGCCGTAACAAAAGGAATTTCACTGTCTTCCTCCAACACCAAGACACTAATCTCTGTCTCTCCAAATATAAATGCAGCCCCAAAAATACGCTCCTCCTTGGTTGGGTTCGGTATGATGATATTCAGGTCGCCAAGAAACTGACATCCGGGGTCTGTGATAAATTTGGGTTCCTTTTCTTTTGACGTGTACACCGCAAGATTGACTTCTCTTTGGAACTCAGAGGTAGTATTATACGCTTGTATTACTTTATGGCCTCTTTCAACTGCTGTATCCATTGTGATAAAAGGGCTAAAAACACCCACACATCTGGCTATCCCATCGACTATGACTTTCTTGCTCTCAGGATGTTTTCCATCCTCAAAGTTCGGAAGAACTTCTACGCCGTACGTGTAACGTAATACCCTAGATTGGATCGTTTCTGGATTCCGACCAAATATCACTGCTCCATTCATAACCGAGATACCAGCTTCTTTCGGGATAATCACCTTTAATCCGTTTTTGTTATGAAATTCCCCACGCATTACATCTTGAACGAAAGGAGACTCTGAAAAACCGCCTACCATTAGGATTAGAGTGACCTCCCTTCCCGCACCTTGTGACAGCATGGATTTAACATGGCGGATGATGTTATCGGTTACTTTGCGGAACAGACTCCGCATCAGATCCGGATGAATTCGCATTTTGTCGCTCATTATGGTCACATTGGAGCTATGGACGGATTTGGTCACGCAGGTTTTGAAGTCATTGCCAGTCATTTCTCGACATATTTCATTCAAGGACACTGGGAACTTAAATAATACGTAAATAGAATATAAATATTTGACATAAGAATGATTTTGTTGTTGACATGCTTTGTTATGTCATGTATAAGGACAAGTATCTTATTTTTTGGAATTCTAAGAAAGTATTTTAAAATCCGCTCCTGATTTTTAAAACATTTTGAAAAATGCAGGTTAAATGCTGAAAAATGATTCTGTTATATTTTCCTGGCCAATTATCTAACCAATACATCTTCTAAGATATTCACATCGTTCAACCACATATTCTTAATTTTTTAATATAAGAGAGAATTCATACTTGTTCGCCTTCATGAGATTTATTTTCATCTCGTTCCTTTTTAACATATAGTTCTATTCATAGCATATATACAAGAAATGTAATCCAATTATGACTGAGCTCTAAGTACAAGTTAAAATGTTTGCTATTTCAAATCTTAAATAAATATTTAAACATTTTCCCATAGTTGTATTTACTTTCAAAAATATTTATATCACGGTACCTTTAGATTAATTTTGTCCTTGGTTTCCAGGCTGAGATTCCTCTTGGCCGACTCAAATTCTCTGAACAAATCAAGGTAATCGTACACCTGTGTTTTCATGAATTTGTGCATCACGGGACCGCTTACTATGCTGACCAAAAGTTGAAGAAAGGTCATGTCCACCGCTGTCCCTCCCCATGGACCACCGCTGGCTTTGCATACCTCCTTTAGGCCCCCGCCCTGAAGTTTCTCATGTATTGTCATATCCGCAGTGCCACCTTAGATTTATACGAATGCAAATACTGTATTGTACTTGTATATGGTGAGGATTTAATTTTGACTGTGTTAGCGGAAAATGAAACCGGCGCAAAAATTAAAACGGCTGATGGTATGCTGACATATTCACATAAAAAGAACTAGTTTAATTTTCAGCAAGGATAAAGCTATAATTATTCCCCTCCAAATAATGCATATGGGAAATAACTACAAAGATTTGGTATCTTCTTTATACAGTGCTTTACAGTTCTTTGCCAAAGTACAATTGAATCGATTTGAAACGAATCCCCAATTATTACTGAAGAATGTCAGCCATACAAAATGTACTATGGTTATTCTTTAATTTCGACTTAAATTAGTTCTTCGCCATAACAGGAATTTCCCCAAAAATAATGGGCTCGTTTATAATCTGATTCTCGCTGTTTGTATGACAACAGTGATCTTTACGAAGCAAACATATTCCAAAATATCTAGCATCACGTGTTTTAAGTTACAATAAGTTACATACGAACTCTTGCTTTTGTTAAAGGAGAGCATTAATAGTGGTAATAAATGTGTGTGCGTTTTCCTTTCACTAAAGATGCAACATACCTTGAATATTCTTGATGGACAGCTTTAAATGTCAAAAAGCGGACAGCGCATTACTATGATTCGACGATATCAGAAACATTTATTGCACTGAACTTCCGCAAAATACACTGACTTTTGTGAGCATCATTTCTCACATATGTAGTGAAACTTTAAAAGAATAGAGTTTGTTTGTTTCTGTGAAGGAGAAAACAAGAAAATCGTTTGCAAACAGGATATCGTGTGCTAGTGAAATTATCGTTTTGAGGAGCGCTGCAAAAGATAATTAGCATACGGTTCGATTCCATATTAGTTACCATACCTCCAAGATCCACAACCATGTACTTGGTCCCAGGAGGTGAGGCAGAAAACTCTACAGCTCCAACCTGACTGCTGAATTTGTCAACCGGAAGATACTGACAGAACACTGATGCAGCCTCCGGTTCCAGAGCTATGCATAGCTGATTGGATGGAATCCCAGCCTGTTTATAAAATGAAAGGTGGTGCGACATTTAGACATTTAATATTTATATCTGACAGTCATGGTGAGCAATAAGAAATCGAAATTGACTCAAAAGGCATATGCTAAATAAGTTCAGTATTTTTGCTATACCATATTTGGCAGCAAGGAATAGTATGCACATGAGATATATTGACAAGCTCGAAATAAAAAGAACATCATGACAAATTCATCTCATGTGGAACGACTAGTTGTGACATTTTTCCGAGGAAGTTTTCAAATGTTATTCTGTCAAGACCTTAGTACCTTTTCCGCTGCCTCCCTCATGAACTGTTTGGCGGCATCACTCCAGATTGCAGGAACCGTCAACACCCAATGGATCTCAGTGTCCCTGACCCCTGTTCCCTGCTTCTCTAACATCTGGGTAAGGTGCTTTTTCAAGCTTCTTATTGACAGGGAGAATACGTCAATGGCGGCCATCTTCTTACCCGTTTCATCTTCTATCATGGAGGTTTTCTTCAACCCCTTAAATATCAAAGGAGAAATATTTCACACGAGATATGCATAGGCCATGGTGTAGAAGGCGATGGTTTCTTTAGTGTGAGAAAAATGTCTTTTATTTGCACACTGTGTTTTTTTTTTCCAAAGAACTTCGATTAGTTGAGGGAGCTTCTTGAGAAATTGTTGTATATCTCTGTTTGTTTGTTTGACGTTTGGTCCATGACTGTAGATTCTGTTTTTAGACAGAGCTATAAATAGATTGTTATCTAGTTTTAAACTCAGCCTTGATAATGGATTTGTTTACAAGTTTGGAGTAATTTTATGATTGGACTGTAGATGGTTGATTATTGCGACACAGGTCAAGTTGTTTGTATGTCGACATAAGTCAGGTATTAAGAAGTAAGTCACATGTATGAATTGCGACGTAGAGTCGTAATAGAGTAGTGGAGATGTATATAAAGAGAGAATCGAACAATTATTCTTATTCCTAATTCCTGTTCTTGTCTGCAAATGTATTTTAATTTTTTTTTAGATTTAATCTGAGATGAATCATTTATTTAAATTATTTACTGGATTACTAAGTGCTCATATGACTGTCTGAACTAAAGCAAACTTTTGGGATAATCATGAATTCATTCAAAGACATTCTGGACAATGACATTATGATACATTAAGACTGTTGGCTCTTCGGCACATTTATGGATATTGATACATCAACATATTGAGAACATGGATTTTTTCATTCGGAACACTATTATTTTGGACTAGTGATAGACGCTGAAGGATTTATTTTGGATTTAATTCATAATACTCTAAGTTCCTCTTAAATTTTCATTTTGTAACTTAGAGTAATAAATTATTTGTTAAATTTTTTCCTCTTAAATTTTCATTTTGTAACTTAGAGTAATAAATTATTTGTTAAATTTTACAAAACCTGTTGGTATTACTTCTTTCTGTTACTTGGTTTAAGACCACAGAGTTATAATAAAACGAAGTGACATTTTAAAGAAGAAAAGAATCATGAGAACATTAAAAGAAATGCTTGTTCGTGTATATCAGGGCCTTTGTACCTTTTGTCAAATCTAGTCTTTCTCCGAGTATGCAAATTATCTACAGTATTTTCTTTACGAATTAAAACTGATGTTAAATTGCGAGTTGACTATATATATATATATATATATATATATATATATATAGAGAGAGAGAGAGAGAGAGAGAGAGAGAGAGAGAGAGAGAGAGAGAGAGAGAGAGAGAGAATTATAAATATACAACAGACAGAACGGAAAGTGTTATCCCTGAATTCTATAGGAGAATGCTTGATAATAGTAGTCAGAATTAATATTTAATACAAATAATACTATCATACAGGTCAGAGAATTTTTAATTCGTACTCTACGGATATTCGAACCCAGGTCCGCGGGTAAGCGTCACCTTTCGCCTTGCCTGCACACACCAGCCCATATTCCATCACGATTAAGCACACATCACCTAAAAATGATACTACTTAATCGGTGTTATATGCACTCGTGTGTAGCAGACAAACTCGCATAACGACCTAGTAAATAATTCTCATCTATCTATCATTCCGGATACAATGTGGTGTCAAAAAAAATGTCAGCGTTCTTCATGGTTCTAAAATTTTTTAGGACTCTACTATTGATTGGCACCATTTAACCGTTATTGTATTGAAAGTTGTTAAGCATACATACATACATACATATATACATACATACATACATACATACATACATACATACATACATACATACATACATACATACGTACGTACATACATACATACATACTGCTACAGATTTATGGTCATAAACTAAGTTACAGCAAAAAGCGAAAACCAACAAGTTTAGTAAAATTCAACAAATAATTTATTTCCCTAGAATACAAAGTGAAAAGTTTAAAAGAATTTACAGTATTGCGAATTAAATCCCAATATCCCTTCAGTTTTTATCAAAGGTCCAAAATATAGAGTACTCGGACTGAATTCTAGTGGTGTTCAAAACGAATTCCAATTTGGAATGTGCCGATGTATTAATAGCCTGGAAGGTAGCGATGTGCTAATATTCATGTTGAATAATAATGTTATAATCTAGAATGTCTGTAAATGAATTCACAATAATCTGAACATAGTAATGTAGTCCGAAAAGTCAATGAGCACTTTGTAATTCCAATGAATAATTTAATAAATAACTCCTCTCAAATTTTAACTGAACGCATTTAAAAGACTTATTCCACAACAGATGTTACTGGGGTAGTTGGGAAAGTATAGTTATGTAATGGGGGGGGGGGGCACTTAGTAGGCATTTTGCAAATTGTTCTATAATTGTGCCTTTCTATTAGATGAAAACGCAGTGTAGATACAGTAATTAATTTCGACATCGTTATTGCATAAAAGTGTTTTATTTTAACCCAACAGCAGCGTCATAAATAATTCTCATATTGGGAAATTCGTTTCCTCAGAAAAGAATATTATATCCATGATAACTTTTCGAGAAATATTATGTCAAAAACATTTCCCATAGTCAACGTAACACAGGAGTTTATTTCTTGAACACTGTTTCATTGTGTGTTAATAGGACCACTGTAATCACGATAAAGGTTTCACCTTTAATAATTGTTGGTCGTTTAATGACCTTGGGTATGATAGACCAATGTCATTTTTCCGACTAAAAGATGTATTATTTTCCTCTGCTGAATAATAAAGCAAAATGCCTGACACATGGTGGACGTGGTGTAGGGAGGAGACATTTTAGTTAGATGGAGTTTATAAACTGAAGCAATCTGGCGAACGTTTTGTTGTCATCTTTATTTCTACTCGACCGTTTTCGTTAGTGAAGAAAATTGTGTTTTATTCATTAATTCTTGGTTTGAATAATGCATTTGGTCAACGCCAAAATGCACTCTGCTTGATTAATCCAACAAAAAGACATACCTCTTCATCTTGTAGCTTCATCTTAAATCGGCGGAAATAGTAATACTTCTCGTTTGTTCCATCCATACAAAGATTGGAGTATTTATCCTCGGCTTCGAATCCAAAACTGTCAATTTCCTTCTTTTCGTTCAGCAGAAGAATGGTTGGGGTTTTCAATGACATCAGATTCTTTTTCCCGCCATTCCAAGCCTGGGGCGCAGAAATTTGTGTCGGGTCGCGAGCAAAGTCGTGCTTGAATTGGAATGCGTACCCTGAATATGTCGTCCCAAAGTCGATGGCAACCACAAGCAAAGCGTCTGCCCCTCGTTTAGCCATCTTTCTGTCATAATGATATTGAAAAGAGATGCAATACGCTTCATTATCGATGTTTATTTTTATTTGTTCGATCCATCATATTTTATAAATATAAGTTTGCTTGTTTTGTGGGGAAAGAGGCGAGTTTTTAAAATGGCACTTGAAACACAATGATGGCAATATCATGCCCAAGAAATGGGAGCAAAGCACTTTTTCCAAAGACTCGCCGTGGCAGCAGCACATATACAGACAAGACGTGTGTGTGTGTGTGTGTGTGTGTGTGTGTGTGTGTGTGTGTGTGTGTAAGAGATTATAAATACCAGTGGATCCAGTGCACTTGAAAAGACTGTTATTCGCCATATGACTTTAATTTGTACTCTTCATACATACATACATACATACATACATACATACATACATACATACATACATATATTTATCGTGAATTTGGAAAAAGCATAATGCATATTTGACTCTGCATAAGTAAGGTAATTCAATGACTTAATGTAAATACCAACCTCCCGCGGAATCCGTGTCCCAGGGAACTGTATGAAAAATCCGTTAAATACATTACGTGTACCAGTAGTGTGACTGCATGTACTGTGGTGTAAACTTTGGTTAAAAAAATCAAATATTCAGTAATGTCATTCTCATTGCAGTTCTTGTATATTGCATTAATGCCTCCTTTTCAGAAAAATGGCAAGAAAAAGAAAAAACAACTTTTTTTTAAAAAAAAAACTTAACAATCTTGCCTAGGGTTATCACGTGGGCAAACTATATTTATAAAATTTAACGAACTTGTACACAGTGGTTAGGAGAACGCAGAGTTGCGGACAGACGGATGGACGGAGGAAATCTCAATATATTGCTCTAAAGTGTGGGGTGAATTAAACGCCTATATGATGCAATAAACTGCATCGATAATTTGCGGCATATACTTTCTGGAGTAAAAGAATCTCAGTTTGGTTTAATTACATAAATTTATCAATGTGATAGTCATACCTAGTTTCGTATCAGATCGCCTGAGAACCCTCTCGACCATGTTTTTTTTTTTTTAAATAAGTACTGTCTATCGACATGTTTCAGATTGGAGCATCTACTTCAATACATGGTTTTGAAGCAACTATTGAAAAAGTGACAATTTGGTACTAAGCGTTTCATTAAAAGTCATGCAGACCGTACAGAAGAAGAGGGTAATTCCTCAGTTTAGATTCACTTTCTGTTTGTAATGATAATAACTACACCTCATTGACGAGTTTTAAAATAAAAAGAATGGTAACTGTGTTAGTACTCTATTGCCAATAATCTGTTTTACTTTCCTTATAATATGGACCGTTTCTTTTCCTTAAAAAAAAAACAAAAAAAAAAAACAC